>JAOVYX010015316.1:0-28384 GCA_035668315.1 Drosera spatulata
GATTCCCAAAAAAGCATGAGTACTTAATTATATAAAACAGAATGAAGTTTCTTCTTTAATACCCAAGAGCACGAGGCCATGTACCAACTTTTCCTGTGCTCGTAATTTTTTATGTAACTCAATCCCTTTTCTTGATTGGAATGCCAGACTGTTGCAGGTCCTGTTAAGTTATGCTAGTTAGTTCGCGTTTCTACAAAGTAGCTGGTCTAATACTAGTAGAGCCATAGTTTATTTCTAGAACGCTGTATCATCATAGAGCCACATACTCAGGGATAAGAACCCCATTATAGTCCAGTATTTTTGTTCCTTAATAACAGAACTTGAAGCACTTTTCTGGATTTGTCAGTGTAAGAACTATTGCATGTATGAGTCCTATTGAGAAACCATAATCACAGCAAAAGAAAATATGTGATCCCTGTGTCTTTGGGTTGCATTGGTATTTGATGGGTTTCCTGGTTTAGATAGTGATGAAACTTGTTGCATGTTGAGAAATTCAGTTTCCGTTGATGTTCTAAATTTTCTAGCTTGGCTAATCTTGATTCGTTGTTTCTGCAGAGTTCTGGGTTGCAGCTGGCAAAATCTCGTCTATGAGGAAGTCCTAGCATAGTCATAATTACGCAATGACCGGACATTATGTTCTGCGCTGTTGTTTGTTACTTTTCGTCGTATCTATCCTGCAGAAGTTATGGCTTTATGGGACAGAGTAAGTTCTGTGGCAAACATAGTAGAGGTTGTGAGAAAGGAGGAGTGGGATTATGGCATTGTACTAAACATGTAGGCACGAACTGAAGTTAAGAGCAAGATGGGATCTGGATCCTTTAAGGGACTATGTTTGTGGGACTTGAACACAGTGTAACGACTTAACTGTTGTTACCTGTATAAGGCGAGTGCCAAATTGTGAGCAAATTTGGATAATAGTTGTCCATATACCTGATTTTCGCTGTTGTTTTGGGTAATACTAGTATATATCTCGTGGTTTTTCTTCTTTTTTTTTTTTTTTGTCCTAATCGAACTTGAGAGAAGGTAAGGCGGCTGCCCATGTAATATCACGTACCAAGTGTCAATTAGAGTGGGGTGCAAGATGCAGGCAACGAAGGAGCCACCTTAGATGTGGCAGACTTACCAAAGGTCCCGAAACGAAGCAGGATTATTTGGCTTTGAACTGGGGATCATACAAAGGAAACTCGATCTGAAAATGGCGGATCTTTTCTCCATTTCCTGAATGCCTAGTTTGTGTTTTGCCCCGGGCCAGCTCGCGCGCACCTCGACTAATCCCCCGGACACTGGCAAGGCGTCCCCCCCACCAGCATCGATTAAAGCTTTGACCGAAGTCAACGGGCGTGGCCAACTTGGATTTTGAGGCTAGTGGGATTCGAACCCAAGACCTTCAAGAAGAAGGTTGAGTCGAACACCACTAGACCAACCCAGGTTGGTTTGGTTAAACACCACTTTGATAGAACAGATGATCAATAAACAAAACTCATCGTAGTTCAACATTCATTCAGTATTCCACTACAAGGTCTAAGCACATGCTTAATGAAACGCGCTTGAAACAACACAAAAATACCGTTGTTAGTATCAACTCGCCAGTCTGATACACCAGCAGCAGCACTAAAGCTACAGTCTTGTGCGGCCACTCAGTACTGTAACAAACCAAGCGATCACCGTGGCCAAGTGATCCATTATTTTAATAGTAATAAGTCCTTCTCCTGATCGAATATCAAACCCGTAGGCTTCTTTCACTAAAAAGGATCGTTACAAACTCTTCTGCACTTCTCGTCGCAAACATATCCATCAGAATGATGATACCGCAAGCACTTGGGAATGCAGTCGTTGTAACAGAACGTAGCGCCATCCTCTTCAACAGCAGCCACCGTCGTACCCAACGCGACGACTAACATCACAAGGAAGAGTACAGCGAACATTTTCTTGGAGGCCATTCTTTCCCTCTTTATTCTCTTCTTAGAAACAGTTCCAAAATACAGGGAAACCAGGAAAATGAGCTCTTCAACTTATAGAGAGACATGTCTATATTTGGTGGTTCTTTATTCGTAATTTGGCCACACTAAAATTGGGGTTTAACATTTGTGGCTCGAGAAGTCTTAGGGAGTACGTTCATATAAGGAAAAGATTGCACCTAGAACAACACCAATTATACGAACTGTCTCTACCTACAAGGAAAAGATAAGCAAATTATAAATAGGATCCTCTCTTGCTGTATGATGTGCATGAGAAATGTTGATTACAGTCTATTTCATATTACCGCGGAAATCAAAGTTTCCATACGGAAATTCTTCCCGAGTTATCACTAATAGTATATACCTTCTATGAGTGCAGAAAATACAGCGACATCGAAAAGTATCTCTGTCATGACAAATAACAAGGGACCATTTATCCGAGCAATGCGCCTGCTAGTTAGTAGACTCGAGGTTGAAAATTAGCTCGGTAGAACTTTGGTTCTTAGGACTGGTGTATTTGAATTTGCGAACATCTGAATAGAGTTATCATTTTCAATGGGAAACACGATATTCTCGTTCCTATAATCATTCTTCGGCTTCTTATATCAGATATCCAGAACAGGCGAAGCAGACTATGTTCTGGAATGCATCATTTGGTTATACTACGTTACCTAAATACATCAACTTCGCGTCATTGTTCCTTTGTATGAACTTTTTCAGTCTTGGCTTCAACTATAGAGAATTTATTGTAATACTTGCCTATAAAGCTACTAGCTATCATTATTATTGTATTCCCTTTCCTATATTTTGCTTCCTTGAAGCTCTTTTGTTTGTGTGTTGTAACTTGAAAGCAAGGAGTTGTGACATGTGTTACAGTTTGCTTATGTGTATGAAAAGAACAACGGTAGATGAAGTATGAGTAGTATTCCAAGAGGATATCTGCAACGTTCTTTTGTCGAAACTTTCTTTGTGATTGATGAGTTAATCAGATATATTTATCATCAAAATATATGAAATTCATGAATGATTCGTCATGAAAGGCATAATATTTAAGGGGAATATTTCGAAAATATGGCATGGTTTTATTCGACATTGTTTGAACAAAAAGAGATCAAGAATTATCCGATTGCTTTTTTCCGATGAACTATTCTTAGTAAAGTGAAAGCTATGTTGCTTTTCCTTTTCTTGTAATCCTAAGCTTTCATATTTTTATTCATATTTCTAGTCAGAAGTGGGGAGAAAATTCTCAAGTATAAATATTCTGATCTCTCAACCCTAAAATATTCTGATAATATCTAGTCCTGTAACCTCCCAAGGTGTTGGTCATAGCCATGATGGTCATGGGCTCATGTTATGTTACAACGTACACACAATGCTAACCTATAAAGCCTCATTCTCTTCCCCATGGCCATGACATGAACACTTCAAAATGATAAGAACATAATACATATAGTTTTAGTCCATCCAGTCCACTCTGTCGGCCGCGAAGATGATGTATACTTATCGATTGACAGACCTTTCGTGAGGATGCGACCTTATCGATTGACACCAATGCATCAAATCATAAACATCAGGAGTACTCAACATTAATTTTTGTCACAAATAGCACTCGCTCCACAAAAATGTGTTGAAATGCTTGTATGCCTAATCTATAAAGCGTAGGCGCTCGATTTAACAATACAGGATGACCCGATCTTATTTTTAAGTCTTCATTTTAAATCTTATAAAATATCAACAATCAAACACAACCCAGCAACTTAACATATCTAAATCTTGTATAATGTTGGAACTTATCATTGACATTGCAATCTGTATAATACAATTGTATTGACTCTCGCTTTTGCGATCTGTATAAGTATCATTGGGTTTGGATCATTAAGTATAAATAAGCACCGTCGACCGGCAAACATGATAGTATGTTTATTAAACAAGATGGAAAAGAACATCGTCTTTGACATTGACATTGCATATCTAAAAGAACAGAAAATCTTATAATATCAACAACAAAAAACAACCCAGCACATCTAAATCTTGTATAATGTTGGAACTTGTCATTGACATTGCAATCTGTATAATACAATTGTCTTGACTATCGCTTTTGCGATCTGTATAAGTATCATTGGGTTTGGATCATTAATTATAAATAAGCACCGTCGACCGGCAAACATGATAGGATGTTTATTAAACAAGATGGAACAGAACATCGATTCTAAGCAAAAACATTATAGCTATGTTGATTTAGACAAAAAATGGCAAGCCTGTTATTAAATGAAAATTTCCCGTTTGACGGGATTATATTATCAATATCTTACATTATGCTTATCACGATTATCAACATGGTTTAGATTAACTTCGCTCTTCCCTTTCGATGAAGGAATCTTATAATACGATGAGAGTATTACATGTAATTTTGAACAATCAACTTCATCACCCCTAGTTAGATAAGGTCAATAATTTGAAAATTATATGAATTCATTTTTAGTTCATGTATCTAGATAATTGATCAAGTATTTTCCGCTAGCTCGTTATAGTCGTAGTATGTTTATGCTATCTGGTCACCGTTGCGTATGAAATATCACAAGCAATGCTGATTAGTTCATTTCTTCACATAAAACCTTATCAACGAAACAGTGAATAAGTTTGGCCTAGCAGAAAACAATATTGGATGGCGAAACAGATAAGCATTTCCTTGAATCTTTAGTTTTAACAGGGATATTACCTTGCAAAATATTGCTTAGCTTTGAAAATTCGTTATTTAATACTAGTATGCATTACTGTATACAACTATTCACCGTCATGAGTTGGCATATTCTGTGACTCATTCCCCGTTTTGGATGGTCTATAAATAATGCTGATTGGCATATTGTGTGACTCATTCCCCGTTTTGGATTGTTTATAACTGATTAGAGTCTAAAAAATAATTTTTGTAACGTTAATATTTTTTCCGTCCCAAAAAAATTATAACATTTTATATATTAAGATATCTCAAATAAATCATAACCTTATTCATTTGAAAATTTTATTTACATAAAAATATCAAAATATCCTTATTTTCTTTCTTGTAATGTACAGTGAAAGTAATCATTTATGTAACTTTGATAATTAATGTTAGACAACAATGTAAATGATGTTCGATTATCACTTGATGTAATTAGTCAAATTTTATCTCAACATATTCCTATAGCTCAAAGTTGTTTTTATATAATACTCCCTCAATCCCATATTATAGGTCATATTTTTTTATTCGAATCGTCCCAAAATATATGTTATACACTACAGTATATCCATTATCTTTTCTCACAAATGTTACAATAAACTCCACTATCACTTAAAATATTTTTTCTTCATCAAATCCCAAAAAAATTCAAAACACATATAAATCTGTGTGTCGGATGAAATTGGAGGTTATATTATGGGAGGAAAGGAATATATAGTAGGACGCTGGCATATTATTGGAAATGAATATGTTCTAGACACACTTTGTTTCTAGATTTAAAGTAAACAAACATAGTACTATTAGAAATGAAACAAAAGAAAAGCCTTCCATAAAAAACATCGATGATATAGTCTCAACACATCATGGAAAAAACATTTGTTAATTTTATATCACTAGCTGTTCTTCATTCTTCATTGTTAGATAATCTGTTTGTAGATCTTATATCATCTGTTCGAACTTATTTAAAATACTGTGTATACTAAATCAAGAACGTTACCTTACAAGATTATGGATCATGACTAGAATTGATCTATTTTAACTACGACCCTACATGCAGTTGTTTGAAGACATATCCTAGTGTTGGAAATATAAAATATGAGCATTACTTATAACATTCTGTACAATATTTTGAATCACAGACTGCTAAACATCTATCTTTGCTATATATAGTTTGTACAAATAATATTTTTAATAAAGAACATTATCTCATGATCAGAGTGAGAATAATCGCAATATCAATCTCTGAAATTCTCTTGGCTCATTCTATATATATATATTTAAGCAAACTTCAAAACTTCATATTCTACTCATGGCTTATTCTTGCAAGTTTTGCTTTGGGAAACCAAAGACACTCGACAAAATGATTCAGGACAACAACAAAGACATAGCCAAGAAATGGAGGCTCCTAGGCGGCCAAAACGACTGGGACGGCCTATTGGATCCGCTGGACATTGATCTCCGTCGCTACATCCTCTTCTACGGCGACATGGCTGGGGCGACCTACGACACTTTTGATCGAGAGAAGGCCTCAAAGTATGCCGGGAGCAGCCTATTCTCGAAAAAGGACTTATTCGCAAAGGTTGGGTTGGAAAGAGGGAACCCCTATAAGTATCGCGTGACAAAGTTCTTGTATGCCACGTCAGGGTTATCATTGCCTGATGCCTTCATATTCAAGTCCTTGTCAAGGGAGGCTTGGTCGAAGGAGTCCAACTTCATGGGGTTTGTCGCTGTAGGGACGGATGAGTCTGTGGCCATGTTGGGAAGGAGGGATGTTGTTATCTCATGGAGAGGTACCATTGAGTCCTTGGAATGGGTTAATGATCTCGAGTTCGGTCTCGTATCAGCATCTGATATCCTAGGCAAAGGAAATGTACATGGTGTTGAATTTGTGAATCCTATGGTGCAAGAAGGGTGGTATTCTGTCTATACTTCCGAGGATCCGAAGTCTCCGTTCAACAAGACCAGCGCCAGACAACAGGTGAGCTCGATCTCAAACTAGTTGCGCATCTATTCCGATATCATGTTGTTGAAGAACGGAAGAAACCGTAAGTAAAATAATAAAAAAGTTTTAATGGCGTAGAATAGATAAGGTTTCGGTAGTTTGGTAAGCGTGAAAAGATCATGCTGGAGAGAATTGAGGATCTCACTCCGCATGAGATTATTAACAAGGATTCCTAATATGTAGCACATTGGTTGACAAAGGATTAAATAGTACTATGGAGCTAACTATCAAAAAAAAAAAAAAAAAAAAAACGTACTATGGAGCTCTCGCACGTTGGATTATCCCACATTCGTCGGGATAGATAAGATGTATGTCGAGACACGTTATAAAATAACTCATTTCAACATGGATGAGAGATAAGACAGTATCTTGACAGAGAGAAGAGGGTTGCGTCAAGATGCACCTCAGTCTGCACCTAACACTAAATCAATTTACATGCATCTGTAATCCAAACTCTGTAGCAGAGAAATTTAATTGCAAACAACACTACTTGCGTGAAATCATCGAGCTCTGTTTGATCTATAATCCTATCAAAACAACAGCTGAAGTTTGCAGTCATACAGGTTCTAGCAGAAGTGAGAAACCTTGTCGAGAAATACAAGAATGAAGAGGTGAGCATCACTGTCACCGGTCACAGCCTAGGCGCTGCCCTTGCAACGCTAAATGCAGCGGATATAGTTGCGAACAACTGCAACAAGCCCAGAAGCATGCCAAACAAGTCTTGCCTAGTAACTGCAATAGTATTTGCCAGTCCACGGGTCGGGGATGCCAACTTCAAGAAGGTTTTCTGCTCCTACAATGAGCTCAGGGCCTTGAGGATCCGCAACTTCTTGGACATAGTCCCTGACTATCCGTTCATCGGCTATTCAGATGTTGGAAAGGAGCTATGTGTCGACACGAACAAGTCAAAGTACTTGAAGACCCCCGGGAACCCTTCAACTTGGCATAATCTGGAGGCATACTTACACGGAGTGGCTGGGACGCAGGAAAGCAAAGGTGGGTTCAAGCTGGTTATTGATCGCGATATCGCACTGATCAATAAGTTCTCAGACATCGTCAAGGATGAATACTGTGTTCCTGTTAATTGGTGGGTTCAGAAGAATAAGGGAATGGTTCAGCAGAACGATGGTTCATGGAAGCTTATGGAACATGAAAACGGCGACATCGATGACGTCAATAACCTATGATGACCTTTGAAACAGATTGATTGTACCAGGGTAGATGATTTTTATTGGGTCATACAAATAAAACATGTACATGGGCAGAACTGGTCTGTCAGTCTGATGTACAAAAAACAGAAAGGATGTCTTTCTAGATATTCAGCTCTGTTCATCAACATCAATCAAGATAAAGCAACTATATATACACGCGCAAACACATTATATCATGCAGGCCTCAACAACTTCTGTTATTGTAGCGACAAAACTATGTCACAATGGGTAACGGAAACGGGTTACGCACTATAACACATGGTAACCCAGATTGACGCAAAAAAAACACAGAAAGAAAGAAAGCTATTTTGAGCAATATATAGAGGAATTACAAGCAAGAGCATCAACAGCCATCAAGCTGCAGTGATTTATTCAGAGAATTTTCATTTTGTATATTTTTCTTATACCTGTATATGCTACTACTGAGGATTTGGAGGGCGACTGTTAGCCGCAGAAACACGGGATCCCCATTCCAATAGCTCTTTGCTGGTATCATCTTTGTGCACTATAACTTCAATGAAGCACAAAGAATCCTTTTTCTCTCCAGTAGCAGTTGCAATCGCAGCAACAAGGTCTTCCTCGGTTTTCACCTATACAATCCATATCATAAGAAACTCACGTCAACACCTTAACTAGAGCCGACTAAGTACCCAGAATCGATTTTATGGTTTCAATTACCTTAGCGGTCCAACAATTGCCTTCACCATTGTGGATGGCCTCAACAAGGCCGGTGTAGTTCCAATTCTTGATCACATTGTAAGGCCCATCATGAATCTCCACCTCAATCGTATAGCCTCCGTTGTTTATGAGGAATATGATGGTGTTCTGCCCATTTCGGATCATCGTTGATACATCTTGAGCAGTTACCTGTTTTGAAGAAACCACTATGAGTGATGTATAGTTTTCAATCGCACTTGCTACTAGCAGAATCTATTTCTTGATAATTGTAGGCAAGGAAAATTGATCCACACGCACCTGGAAGCTGCCATCCCCGATGCAAGCAATGACACGTTTGTCTTTGGCTCCCTGAGCATAACCCAGTGTTGCACCCACTGCCCAACCAATGGACCCATATTGCATTTGAAACTCATATCTGATCACATGAGAATAGATTTTTCTTCAGTCAGTCAATGAAGCAATGAAGATCCCAAACATAGGCAAGGTATCCTAGTGTGAAACCCAACACTTATACATATGACCAACATGGGTGATGCATTATACTAATAGCTAATAAAGTTTGGGCGTCTTCGGCGTAGACAAATACTTACCCACAACCTTCAGGAAGGCGAAGCTTTTGACAATTAAACCAAGAATCTCCTGTTTCAGCAATGACGGCGTTATCCTTCGTAAGCATGTCCTGTTACGAAAGATGAGCCAAATATATTAGGTTATGAATGAAAAGAAACCAAAGTATAGCAAGAATACTACAATAGTTAGCTGTAAACATAAATGTTCTTAGTTACTTGAATATGCTTGAAGAGAACATTCACTTTGAGTGCTTCACCCTGTCCACACTTCAGAGGACGACCAGGAGGAATATATATTCTGCGATAATTCTCCATGGCAGTGGTGTTCTTTTTTATCCTTTTCGCCAACAGAGTCAAGTAGTCTGCCATCAAAACACATCCAAAGGAGGGTCCATGACCGATATTGACACGGTTGGGCTTCACAATGATCGCCTTCTCTGTCTTGACCAGCAAGGAGTATCCAACAGAGCTATAATCATTAAAAATCGGGCCGGCAAAGACATACACATCAGCCGATTCTACTATCTCGGACACGAAGCTGGTACTGACAGCACCCCAGTATGTCCCTATGAAGTTGGGATGCTGCTCTGGAACCTGACCCTTAGTTGATGGCATTATAGCTACAGGATAACCACATGCATCGGCGAGTTCCACAAATGCTTTTTGAGCCTTGGCTACTCTTAGTTTAGGTCCACCTACTAGCACCGGCTTTACAGCTTTGTGAAGAACTTCAAGTGTTTCTTCCACTGCCGCCTCCAATGACCGTTGGTTGCCGACACTGCACATAAATGCTCCAAAAGATAAGTAGAGGGTCTCAGTCTTCCGCAACGCTAGAAGCTATTGTGCGTGACAGTGACATTGCATGATGAGAAGAATCTAATTCATTCTATTATGGATATGATTCAATGAATGCATACCTAGGAGCGAGAAAGAAGGGAACAGGCTCCCTGGCAAATGCTGGATGAGGAAGTGCAGGCAAATTACAGCTAATGCTGATATAAACAGGCTTGCTTTCTTTCAAGGCAGTTGAAATTGCAGTATCGATCTGCTCGTGCGCATCATCCAAGTTGTTAACAACTGCCTGTTGCACATAAGACATCAAAAGATATTGTAAATACTATCTTGAAATTGGCAAGCAAAGCATGCAAGCCGAGAACAATGACACAACACAAAAGACAGATTGCACACGGAGTTAGAGCTGTTTTTTGGTTCAACACATCATAGTGCAGATTTCACTTCATCAGTTCCGTCTATCAAGCAAACATTCCTCTTGTTGAAACCAAGCTCAACAAAACGTAGTTAATGAAACCAGTTTATCGCTCTTCGCCAATGTCTCAATATGGCGCATCTTTAATTAGTCACAGAAGATTTGAAATGAGAATTTAATGATATATAACAGTCTCTACATATGGATCCCAATATTAGATAAATGTCCTTCTCAAGTAAACATTCTACGTCAATAGCCCTCTACAGCCAGATCAACAGCAGAAGACCGGCTAAGAATTCAAATCATAGATACAAATGAAGTATCCTGCACCTTAACATATGGTTCCCAAGTCTCAACTCCATGGCTTTACCGCATCAAAACGGTGCATCACATGATCGAGTGTTTTGAAAACAGGAACCAAAATAACTAATTTACATGCCAAATCTAACGCCATATACGCTGCTTGTCACATTAGTATATACAGTCCTAAGTCATCGTATGTCTCTATGCACAAAATTAGAAACATGATCAAACAATCACCCATGATCTATTTATATATAAGCTCGTCTCACTTCCCAAATCCTCACACTGTTTTCCAAATTCCAGTACGGGTTTCTCACACAAACTCAGAACAATCGAATAAGATAGTAAAACAAAACGAACAATTTCAACAGCATCAAACAGTCAACAATCCCCAAATTAACCTGATGACAGGTCACGTTCTGAAAACACCTCAACTCCTGCCCGAAATCAGTCTCCCCAATCGTATGATGAATAATCCTATTCGTCCCATAATCATTACTATTCGGCCCCCCAACGATACAAATCACCGGCAAGTTCTCACTATACGCCCCGGCAATCGCATTGATCACGCTCAACCCACCGACAGTGAACGTGACCACGCAGGCGCCGACTCCCTTGGCGCGGGCGTATCCGTCGGCGGCGTACCCCGCGTTGAGCTCGTTGCAGCAGCCGATGAGGGAAAGGGAGGGGTGGGAGATGAGGTGGTCGAGGAGGGTCAGGTTGAAGTCGCCTGGGACGGAGAAGATGGACTGGCAGTTGATGGAGGCGAGGCGGTGGGCGATGTAGCCGCCCAGGGTGGGGTCCACCTGGGTGGCTGACATGGCGGTGGAGAGGTGCCGGTGTGAGGTGTGGGGCAGAAGTGGAGTGGGGTGGGGAGATGGCGCTCGCAGCAGCGAGAATCTTGGAGAGGAAAGTGCGAAGTGGTGGTGGTGTGGGTTTCAAGACGAGAGAGTAGTACCAGTAGTAGTGGGAGTGCACCTCCTGGATGCTTCCCACAGTTATCTACTCCCTTCGTTACATTTCTTTCTATCATATTTTTCCTTTTCCAAAAAAAACTACTCAAGTTCATTTCATAATATAAACAACCCATTTGATATGAAGATTTATATATGTTTTAAATGTTTATAAATTTTGATAAAAAAATATTATTTTAATGATAACGGGGTTTATTATAACAGTTATCAAAAGAGATAATGAATGTATTTTAACAGATTGGTAATTATTTTAATATTTTTTTATGTGAAAAGTTACTAAATATGATATGTTGTATATATTTTGAAATGATCCAGATAAACAAATGTTGTTTATATTATAAAACGGAGGAAATACATTTTAATCATTTACATTATCCAATATTTATATATAACTATCTAAATCTTTGAAAAAGATAAATATTCCCTATATTTTGAACAATTTTATAAGTTTAGCATATTAGTCCTCTAAAGAATTTTTTTTTTTACATAAAGCCTTCGAAAAGGACCATCAAAAAAGATCATAGGTCTATTTTCGAATTTATAAAAGTCTCATGCAAAAACATGAAAAGTCCAAGAAATGAAATGCATTTTAACCTTATTTTGTAACGTTTTAATTATTTTTATCAATTTTGACCCGTATTTTGCAACGATCAAATGTAAATTTTCATAAATTTATCCTGAAATATCGATGATAATTTGAATTACGTACTTTAACCGAATACACATTTTACAAAACGATCAAATATTATTTGATATAAAAACAAGACTCTACATCCATTCATATAATATAGTGAAAAATACGTAAACGTTGTAAAAATTATAAGATGAAAGGAATACTTGTTACTACTTGTTAGATGTATATTTTTACGTCTTTTATTATCAATTCGGATCTCATATATATTGCTCGTGACAAAATTTAACTCATGTCATTGTACAAACAAACAAATGTTATACTCCATTCGTCTCAAATAAATTTTGAGGTTTAATTTAGTATGATTAAATGTTATTTTTTTACAAAATTATTTGAAGACATTAATAATAGATTAAATTGTGAACTTTAATTCTGAACTAGATTAAGATTTTTTTAACATCACTAAAAATAAAAACAGAAACTATTGAAATACGCATCATCGTAATTTATTTTGAACAGAAGGAATATTTCACAATATTATTAAGCTAAACCTGTTTATTTGCCCTCAATTGACTAATCATATGGCTTTTCATTGTCTAAAGTGGTAATCAAGACTTATATAATTATCAAACCAGTAGGTGTTGCATACTGGCATGCTTGATACCATGCATTATTTCTTGTCAACAAGTGGTCCAAAAGCAATACCTTTTATGTTCTACAGTATATGAGCAGGAAGCTGTCTATCTCCTCGAAGTGTGTGGATTTAATCCAATCCGCTAATAAGGTCCAATCTCAAAAAGGATGGTTCGAATCAAAAGAACAGTCAAATATATATGAGGTATTGCATGTAAATTATAGAAAACATTTAAATGATGTATTTCTATATAAATTTAGATTTTTTTTATTTCATTTATTTTTTTGAGATAATTAAAAAGCACATCTAATTAGTTGTTCATTAAATCAAATCATCTCAACTAGGTGTTAAAAAATTAGGTATTAATTAATTATTTTAAAAATATAACTTATTTATAAGGTGTTATGCACATTTTTCAGAGAAAAAGCCTATCTCTTTCTTTATACTCTCTTTAAAACAATTTAATTATCTTGTTAATTTCGACGTAGATCGTCCGACGAAATCAATACGGATATCTCAACGAATAGCTTCAACTTGCGCAAGCACTTGTGCTACAACACGTTATCAGCACGAAATTCTGACCAATTGAGATCGAAAGACAAATGAAAATATTTTATTACACCCGTATGTTTTGTTTTTTGATCCACATAATAATAACAACAACAATAATAACAATAATAGAATTATAACAAATAATCCAAACACACAAAAATTTAAAAATATTTACAAAATCGAAAAAAAATCCCAAAACATACAATTTGATCCAATCTCCACTTTCTCTCCTCGTCAACCTTCCCCGCCTTGTCACAAACCTCACCTCCACCGTGATAAGGCTAAAAACACCATAAGAACAACTCCAGTCATTTCAAAACGCACAAAAATGAATGAAAGGTGGTTAAAATACCATAAAACAACGCCGCAACAACTACTACCACCACAACAGCTGATAGGTTATGGAGGACCTCATGCTGCTTTCCTAGCAACGTCTCAAGAGTACAAGAGGTTAATGCCAGGGAGGATCATCGGTGTAAGCGTCGATTCTTCAGGAAAGCCTGCTCTTCCTATGGCGATGCAGACAAGGAAGCAACATATCAGAAGAGACAAGGCTACTAGCAATATCCGTACCGCTCAGGTACAGGATTGACTACCCTCATATGTATGAATTCTAAAAAAGATAGTATGTCAAAAGCAGACTATTACGTTCCGTGCTTGGAAATTTGTTGTTTATAGATGAGAAATTTGCTTTTTATCTTGGCATGGATGACTTGCATGCAGGTCAAGCTCATTCTTTTGGTAGTTTGTCTTTGTGTACGTTGATAATGACGAACTGGCATGTTTTGCTGTTCAGGCTATGCTTGCAAACAAGGCTGCCATGTATACTGTGTACCATGGACCCGAAGGTCTTAAAGCTATCGCCCAAAGGGTCCATGGCCTTGTCGGTGCACTTGCAGCTGGACAGAAGAAACTAGGGACCGTGGAAGCACAAGAGCTTCCATTCTTTGACACTGTTAAAGTCAAATCCCCTGATGCGAAGGCAATCGTAGAAATTGCCTACAAGTATGAGATCAACCTGCGTCTTGTTGACCAGAACACTATGAGTGGATCTTGAGCTCTCTCATTTTATTTTTGTACATACATTCTATTTCATTTTATTCATATGTTTTTTTTCAATTTGTTCATGGGTTCTATTTTATTTTTTGGATGATGTCGAGATCTGATGGTGTATAATCTCGTATTATTATTATGTTTTATTTTTTATTCCTTCGTTCTATTTTATTTATTCATACGCTCTATTTCATTTGTTCATGCATTCTGTTAGAACGTCTGTTCTGACAGAAACTCTGTTTCATTTTTGTACCGACGCTATACTTCATTTTTGTACTAGCGCTCTATTTTCATTTTTGATCATGCGTTCTATTTTTATTTTATTCAAACGCTCTGTTTCATATTTTGATGACATGGTCGGATTCAAACGAAGATTCCGACGACGTTTTAGATTCCGTCCAGATTTCGACGACGTGGTCGAATTCCAACAAAGTGTCCAGCGACGTGACCGGATTCCGGTGAAGGTTTCGGCAACGTGTTCGAATTCCAACAGCGATGGCTGTATTCCAATGAAGATTTCGGTGACGGTGGTCGGATTCCAACGAAGATTTCGGTGTGCGTTTTGGTGATGGTAGGGGTTGGGGCGGAGATGAGAATAGGGTTGGGGATTTAAATGATATGGCTGAATTGTATATTTTTGAAATTTTGATTCCTTGTGTATCTTTTTGATTTTTTTTTCAAGTTTTTATATGTTTAGGTAATTCACAATAATAATAATAATAATAATAATCTAAGTAAAAAAAAAATTGTGGTTCCACTGTCGGACGAATTGTATCGCCTGTGTGAAAACCAATTAATTAATTTCAACACATTGATGTGATTTATCCCTTCTATATGAATCATCCGTAAAGTTTAACGGGGGTGATCCCTTCTGTGTGGTTCACCCGCGAATGTTGATGTGGTTGCCACATTTTGTGTCGTTCATTCGCAAGTGATGAGAAACTTTATATTCCATGTTGGTACATTTGCTCCAAGTGGTAGGACTTAACTTTTATGTTTTTCATTAAGGTACAATTGACCACATAATGGCCACTAACAAAATAGAAAAAGATGGTAAAGGCTTTCTTGTTCATTCACATTGATTTGCTACAGTAATATATGGAGCATAGCTTGCCATAGTTGAGGAGATTATCACTCTATTAATTGAGGCAATCAAATAAGCTAAGGAAAGGAACAATCTTCAATAATTAATAACAATATGACTTCCTAAATATGTCTCAATATGTCCCTCAAGTTGATGGTTCGGATACACGAAACTTCAACTTGTCACGTAGGAATTGATAGCAGTTAGTGGAAAATCCCTTCATCGTGATGTCTGCAATTTGGTCAGCGCTTGAGATGAATTGAACCAACAATTGGCAGGCAACAACACGATCCCGGACAAAGCAAAAGTCAATCTCTATATGTTTCATACGGACATGGAAGACCGGGTTTGCAGAGAGGTATGTAGCATCACTATTGTCGCATCAAAGGATAGATGGACCTGTAAGAAGGTGCTTTATT
Source organism: Drosera spatulata (assembly GCA_035668315.1). Lineage (NCBI taxonomy): Eukaryota > Viridiplantae > Streptophyta > Magnoliopsida > Caryophyllales > Droseraceae > Drosera > Drosera spatulata. The sequence goes on from JAOVYX010015316.1 coordinate 15,992, forward strand.
TCTAGCAGTAGCTTTTCGAGCCAAATAAGTTCGACAACAGTGTCCATAAGGACTTTGTATTCAGTTTCAGTGGAAGATTGAGATACCGTGATTTGTTTTCTTGAAGTCCATGAGATAAGGTTAAACCCCAGGAAGATAGCATACCCACATGCGGACCGACGATCCTCACTACTGCAGGCCCAATAAGCATCGAAAGATGCTTGGAGGGAAGGTAGTGGTGAACGGTTGAGGAGAAGAGCCTGGATGAGGTTCCTTTAAGATAGTAGAGGATACATTTCACTAAGAGGCAACTATCTTTACTGGGAGCGTGCATATATTGACAGGCTCGATTGATAGCATAAGTGAAATCGAGGCGAGTGAGATTGATGTATTGAAGCACATCGACAATAGAGTGATAGTAACTGGGGTCATGGAAGGGAGTCCTTCTTAGGAGATGATTTGAAGGTGGTTGAAACGGGTGTAGATACGGGCTTATAAGAGGTCATATTGGTTCATTCAAGAAGATCATTAATATAACGGGATTGATAGAGAAGAAGCCTGGAGGAGGTGTAGCAAGCTTCCACACCGAGGAAGAAGTGAAGAGGTCCTAGATTCTTTATAAAGAATTCATTACAAAGATGATGAAGAATAGTGGTGACTTTGAGATGAGGAACTTCCCGTGATGAGGATATCATTGACGTAAACTAGGATATAGATGGTATGGTTGTGGAGAAGATTCAAGAAAAAAGATGGGTCGGTGGGAGACGCACAAAACACAAGGCGGCGTTAGAAGGCAGATAAATGATGGAATCAAGCATGAGGTGCTTGTTTGAGGCCGTATAGAGACCAATGTAAGCGACAAACATGAGTTGAAAAGTTCTTATCGATGAAACCCGAAGGTTGATTCATGTATACAACTTCATGAAGGTGACAATGAAGGAATGCATTGAGAACGTCCAACTGAGGAACGGACTAACCGTTGGACACTGCGATGGAGAGGATAGAGCGAATGATGGTGGGTTTAACGATGGGACTCAATGTGTCAGAGTAGTTGAGACCGCAGGATTGATGAAATCCTTTGGCAACAAGCCGAGCTTTGTAACGTTATAAAGAGCCATCGGCTTTGCGTTTAATGCAATATTCCTATTTGCATCCAACATGATTATGATGTGGATGATGCGAAACTAAGGACCAACTGCCATTTCGAATTAGGGCATCGATCTCACTGGCCATAACTGCTCACCATTCAGGAAACTTACTTGCTTGTGAGTAAGAGGTCGGTTTAATTAATGGTGCAATGATTTTGAGAAGGATGAGATATATTTTCCAACAAGGAGGAAGAAGGTTGTGTAGCTAGTGCATAAGTATGGTTTTGAAGAGAGATGGTACTATCTCGAAGACACATGATCATAGGGAGTTGTGGTGGGTCTGCAGTGTGGGTTGGAGTAGGTGACGATAAGGATGGTTGTGAGATAGGAGTGATCGTAAGTTGGTGGGGTGAGGAGACTTGTGTCTGTGGGTCTGAGGCAGTAAAACCTGTGGTTGAAGATGTGACATTCGTGGTAAAAAAAAAAAAGATTATGTTTGGGATAAATTTTGAGAAAGGGATGTAAAGTGTATGGCCCTTATTGATGAAAGGAAAGGTGGTGCGATGAGAAAAGTGATTGTTGGTGTGATGGCTAGTGAAAGGCTTGATCAAGTGAAGGGAAGAGTTGTTGTGGGCTAGAGTTAGGATATGAGCTAGTGGGGAGATGTTGTGATGGACATGCTTGGAGTGGAGTAATAGATGGATGAAGATTTGACAAGGGAAGAGGAAGTGAGGCACAAGGTTGGTTGATGGGTGCTGGAACGGAGTTAGAAGGTAGGGTAGGAGATTTGAGAAATAGAAATATGGATTCATTGAATCGAACGTGATGAGCAATATAGTAGCAATTTGTCAGAATGTAAAGGCAGTGATAGTCACTATGTTGGGAGGTATATCCAAGAAAAACACACGGTAGAGAACGAAAGTTGATTTTATATTGGTTGTAGGACCGAAGGTACGGATAACAAAGTCATCCAAAGATTTTTAAAAAAGAGTATGACGAAGGTTTATGATAGACAAGTTGAAAAAACGAGGTCATTTGCAAATATTGATGTGGAATATGGTCTTCCACAATGAGTGAGAGACCGGTTTCTACCACATGACGGTTACATCTTTTGATGGCACCTTATTGTTCATGTGTGTGCGGAGCGGAAAGATGATAATTGATACAGAATTTAGTGAGATAAGGAGTAAGAGTTCGATACTCGCCTCCCCAATTAGATTGAAGAGCTTTGAGTTTTCGTTAAAATAACCATTCCATCATAGTATAAAAAGATATAAAATGTCAATGAGTTTAGAATTTCTTTTGAGAGGGTAGAACCAAAAAAAATTTGTGCCATCTGTGGATGACCATCTGTGGATGCAACGGGGAAAAGGCCCCAAATGCCACTATAAATAAATTGAAAGGCGTACTGCGAGAGACGAAGGACTTAAAGTTTGATGACTAGATTTGCCTAATTGACAAGAGTGATATAAACGACTCAACTGTGTGGACTTACACGATAGTTTACTGGAGGCTAAATTTTACCGAAAAATACGTTCATGTGGATGATTGAGGCGTTGATGCCATTCATCGATGGTGGTTCTTTCAACGAAATTAATGGTGATATGAGTGGAGGTTGACTGTAAAGTGTGCAGTTTGTTGTTCCTCGTACCAAAGAGTAGAATGCGCTTGGTCACTTGGTCCTTCACAAAAAAATGGGACGGGTGAAATTCAAAATATGTATTATTGTCACGAGCAAAGCGTTGAACAGATAAAAGAAATTTTGAGAGAGCGGGTACATCCAGCACTTGTGATAAATGAAAATAAAAATTAGGGTGTGAGGAGGGGATAGAAGTAGATCCTACATTCAGAATGTGCAAATGGGCTCCATTGTCAACACAAAGTTGGTCGCTCCCTTGATAGTCATCATATGAGGATAACGAGTGGAGATCTGGTGTGACGTGGTGGGAGGTGGCGGTATCAGGATACCAAGTCAAATTTGAAGACGAAGGTGGGCTTAACAGGAGAGGAGGATTCATTGCACAGTAGCATGCCGTTGGTCTTGAAACGGCAGATGATGATTGGGTCCGGGTTGAAACGGGCCACGATGAGGGAGCCCTATGGGGAAAAAAAACGACAAACAAATAGTTGCTGATAAAAAAATTTTCAAACTAGTCTAGTTTGTTCCGTCCCATTATCAGAAGCAATGACCACCAGAAGTGACAATTAACCCAAAAGAGGACGAGGTCGTGGAGGTTTCGTGGTCGTGGAAGATTCCAAGATTGACGTTACAATCCGATTACAAGTATGACCAACCAGAAGTGACAAGATGACAATAAGCCATAGAAGAGGGGAAAACCTCCATATAACAGACCAAGAGGTAATGCCAAAGGAAATTGTTTTACATGTGTGTTAATTGATCCAAATCTTGCAAAACTACTAAACACTTTGTTGACCTTTATCAAGACTTCATTAAAGATAAAGGCAAAATACTAAAAACAAACTTCACGGAAGATCAATCTCAATCGATTCCATCACCTGAAAATGTTTCAGATTTAGCTGGGTGTTCCAATACTAAAATAGATCGCAAATGTAATAAAGATGCTGAATATGAAGCCTTCGAATGGTGAAAATGTATTTCTAGTTTTTCTTGAAGTTTTACTATTGTATTTCCGGTGGGTGTTCTCTTTCTTTTCCATTTCAAGCAATGTAATAAATTTTATATGAATAAAGGTTTTATTTACAGAATTGTCATTGAAGATATGTGCATTGTCTATACTACAAAGACGCATACAATCCTTCAAAATAAGAAATACTTTTCAAATTTAAAGATGACTAAAGCAAATGTTAATACAATATCTATTACTTCAAAGATCAGTGATGATTTTGGAAACTCTCATTTTGTATTATCAAATGGTATGCAAATCCATGTCAAACATGTTTTATACTTTCACAAATCCAAAAGAGATCCAATAACTTTCAAGGATATGCTTTTTAACGGTTTTTATTTAAAAAGTACGAGTAAATATGATAAACAATATCTTTATATAATCCTTTTTACTTCTGGAAGCAAACAACTCTTTGAAAAACTTTGGTTTTTCCATGTAGGTTATATTTTATCAAAATCAATGTTATTGAGTCACATAGTATTATGGATTCAAAGTCCATTGATCCTAACACAATTTCGTTATGATACGAGCGAGAAGCGTATTATTATTGAAATACCAATGGACATCCTCTTAAGAATCAAAAAAGCGTTTCAAAAAATAACAGTCATTCTTGCATTTCTTGTTCATGGGATAAGTTAATCACAGGACCTTCTCCATGAAAACTTCCTTCTAAGTCACCTTCATTTCTTGAAAGGATTCAAGGAGACATTTGTGGTCCAATTCATCCATCATCTGATCCATTCAAATATTTGTGGTTTTGATAGATGCTTCTACACGATGGTCTCATTCATGTCTTCTTTTTACTTGTAATGTCGCATTTGCCAAGCTTCTCACTCAAATTATTAAATTAGGAGTTTATTTTCTAGATAATCTCATCAAGTCTATTCGTTTTAATAATTTCGAAGAATTCACTTTAAAGCTATTTGATGACTATTACATGTCAATAGGTATCTCAGTAGAATATCTCGTTCCTCATGTCCATACATAAAATGGTTTAGTCGAGTCATTGCTAAAGAGAATCAAATTAATTGTTAGACCTAAACTCATGAAAATAAAGTTGTCTATCTCTACTTGAGGACATACGGTATTATATATTGCAAGTCTTTTTGTTATTAAGCCAACGGGTTATCACAAGTTCTCACCATTACATCTTATTAAAGGTCAAGAACCAAATATTTTTCATCTAAAAGTTTTTTAATGAGTTGTATATGTCCATATTGCATCATCACAACGTACCAAGATGAGTCCACAAAGAAATCTTGGAATTTATGTGAGTTTTGATATGTCTTCTTGTGAAATATCTTGATCTTCTCAATGGGGATCTTTTCACAACACGATTTGTACATTGTCATTCTGATAAAACTTTATTTTCAATTATGGAAAAAAGAAATGTTTTACCTAAATCAAAATCCGAACTTTTTTAGGAGACAATGAGATTATATGGACTAGATTTGCGTACAAATCAACGTAAAAATAAAATAAAAAGAGTTATTTATTTACAAGATATTACAAATCAAATGTCCGATGTATTTAATGATGCAAGTAAAGTTATGAAGTCGCATATACATGCAGTAAATACATCATCAATAATTGACATACCTCAGGAGAAGGATGTTAGTAGAGACCTTGTTAAGGCTCCAATTCTTGATGATAAACTACGCCTGAAGCATGAAAAACCAACAGGTGCAAAAGATACTATACCTCCAAAAAGAAGAAGTGATAAAAATATTATATCGAATGTCCCAGAAGAGACATAATCTCACAAAAGAATTATCTCCTGAAGAGGATAATGTCCTTGCTGAGATTCCATAATTTGAAAATCGAAAAATCTCGATCAATTATGTGCATACAAATCAAGTATGGGATCGAGAAGATATCATTATTGATGACATATTTGCATATATTGTTGCGTGAAAAATTGATATGTCAGGAGTGTTCAGGAATGTAAACAAAGGAGGGATTGACCAAAATAGAAAGATGCAATCCATAAAGAATTGCAAACTTTGTTTAAAAGAGAGATGTTTGGGCCTGGAGTTCACATACCAAATGACATTATCCGTGTTGGAAATAAATAGGTTTTCATTCTGAAACGAAACAAAAAGAATGAGATTGTGAGGTATAAGACTAGATTAGCAGCCTAAGGATTCTCATAAATACCTGGCAAAGATTACGAGGAAATATATTTTTCTGCAATAGATGGAATTACTTTTCTTTTCCTCATTCATTTAACAGCCATGCAAAAGTTTGAAATAAGGCTCATGGATGTTGTAACGACAAATCTATATGAATCTCTTGATAAGGATATCTATATGAGAATCCTTGAAGGATTTAATATACCAGAGACATGAAAATTCAATCAGTTATACTCAGTTAGACTACAATGATCATTGTATGGGTTAAAACAATCTGGTCATATGTGATATAATTGACTCGATGAGTATCTGATTAAATTGATACAAGAATATGATGTATGTCCATGTGTCATTATGAAGAAATCACAAGATGGTTTTACAATCATCGCTGTATATGTGAACGATCTTGATCTTGTAGGTGCTCTACAAGATCTCATAAATACAGCCTCACTTTTGAAGAGTGAATTTGAAATAAAAGATCTTAGCAGCATCAAATTTTGTCTGGACGTACAAGTTGAACACTTAACAAGTGTAATTTTTTTCCATCAATCGCTATATCCTGAGAAGGTTCTATCTCGATTTTATATGGATAAAACTCACTCCTTGACATCTTCAATGATTGTTAGATTATTAGATCTAAAAAAAATGAGTTTTGATCTCCAGAAGAGGGAGAAGACATCTTAGGACTTGAAGTTCCTTATTTAAGCGCGATTGGTGTACTTATGTATCTTGATAGTTGCACAAGACTAGACATTTTTTTTTTGCGATTAAGTTATTAACAAGGCATAATTCAGCTTCAACTAGAAGACATTGGAATGGAATCATGCATGTCATGCGATATTTTCGTGGAAACGTTAATATGGGGGTGTTTTATTCAAGAGGAGTGAATTCCATACTAGTTGGATTTGCAGATTCTAGGTACTTGTTGATCCACACAAATCAAGATTACAAATAGGTTAGGTGTTTACTTTTGAAGATACTATAATATCATGGAGATCGGTGAAGAAGACACTTACAACAACATCTTCCAACCATTTAGAGCTCATAGCAATGCACGAGACTAGTCGAGAATGTGTGTCATTGAGATCCATGATACAATATATACAAGAGTCATGTGGACTGTCTTTAATTCGTGAAAAACCTGTAATCTTATATCAAGATAATACAGCTTGTGTTGTACAACTCAGAGGAGGCTATATAAAAAACGATAAAACAAATCATATATCACCAAAGTTCTTCCGGTCACATGTTCTTCAGAAAGATGACGTTATCGATGTGTGGCAAAACTGCTCAATTTTCAACTTGACAGATTTATTCACAAACGTATTATCAGAAGCAAGCTTTATGAAGTTTAGACATAAGATATGAATGTGAAAACTTAATAATCTTCTTAAACAAAATTTCAATGCTTAAAGGAGTTTTGTTTGAGGAAAAGATTGTACTCTTTTTTTTTTGTAAAGGTTTTTATCTCACTGAGATTTTCCTGACAAGGTTTTAACGAGGTAATTTTTTCTTTCATGAATACATCGAGGTGAAGTGTTGTGAATTATAGAAAACATAATGACCCTTTGAAATGATGTATTTACACCTAAACCTAGCATTTTTTTTTAATTTCACATACTTTTGAGTCTATTAAAGGAGCATATCTAATTAGTTATTAATTAGACCTAATCACATTACTAGTTAGGTGATAAAATATTAGGCGTTAATTAATCACTTTGAGCACTATAAATAGAATTTTTTTATAAAATAAAGAGAGCTCATTTGTAAGTTATTATGTACAATTTCTAAGATAAGAAACCTCTCTTTTTCTCTTTAAAATAGTTTAATTACTTTGCTAACTTCGACGTTTATCTTCTGATAAAATCAATCTGGATATCTCTGCGAATCGGTTCAACCTACGTGAGCGCTTGTTCTACAACATGATGGTTATTTTGGACTATTTACGACACTAAGACACACTCTTTATCTTTTTAACATTATTAATAATTTTTTTTTTGACAAAATTGCATTTTGTTCCCTCTTTAAGAGCACTTGCATCAGATTATGTAAAATCATGATATTATACATTTTACATAATGAAATTACTTCCTTCGTCCCATAATAATAGTAACAATTTTTCATATTGGAATGTCCCATTTTAATTATAACAAAGCTAAATTTAGAAGGTTTTTGACATGAAAAGGCCAACTTATCCCTTGAAAAGAAAAGGAGAGAGAAATTTCAACCCATTCCACTTTCCTTCCCCTTATGTTGCTTTTGAGGGCAATTTTGTAATGTCTCTGTAACGTCATAAATTTCGATTACTTATTAATGATACTCATGACATCACTGTCATTGGGCCCAACGCCTTAATTAGGCAAAACTATACATCCTGGTTTAGTCATAAAAATTAAGCTAAGTTCACGTATACATCATTAGTTTAGAAACTTTTGATGCACTGAATCATAACTCAGAATATCACCTTCGTAGTGGAATTTGCGTCTCTTTCTAAGATCAGAATACCTTTCACACATAAGTTACATCCAACATCAAATCTTAGGTCACAGTTCTCCTTCAAGTCTTGCTCTTGTAACAAAGAGAAGAGAAAAGACACAGAAAAATAGCTACAGTGAGCTACAGGAGCTCAATAACGTGTCGGTCCCCTTATTAAAGGTTATACGAGAGAAGAAGATAAATAAAAAAGAAGAAGAAATGACGACTTGCGTCCTTTGTTCCCGTGCTCTGAAACTATCATGCCAATCTAACATTCATAATTATCATCTCAAAAACACAGTGAAGACAGACAATAGATACCCTCGGTGTTATAATTGTTCTTAGTAAGACATATTTAGTTTCAACTTATTAAGCTTTATTCAGATTTAGTAAAGGGGATATCTGCAAAAGGGGATCAGCCAAACCGGAGCCCAGGGTCTCCTGCAGTGAGTTTTTCTCATACCAAAATGATCTCACAAGGTCGATGAAAGAATGTCACCACCAAATCACTGTATAACACATGCGACAGACACAACGCTCTTTGTGTTTTATACATCTTTATATCGAAAAACAAGGCATAATACAAATACACACATCATCTTATCACGGCATACAACAAGTCATAGGCAATGAGGTACGTCAGATCACATTTTATGTCAAATACAATTAGTGACTATAATCAAAGATTCCAACGCATATTATTATACTCACGGTATAATAATACACATCGTTACACACAATAAATCTAAATGTTACCTTCTTACATCGTTTTCCACACATACTTGCTGGACTTTTTTTTTATGTGTCAACAAGTAGCGTCTCCAGGTCCTATAACATATTAGGATTCGCATATTAATACATTCCCTTGTGAATGCTTGTTCATGTTACGGAGTTAAACATATTTCTTTGTACTTCGTGAAAAACCTTCATATTAATATTATGACATGATGGTGAGTATTGTACAAGCCTTTGATACTTATTTTGATTGTCCATAATGATGATTTTATATATTGAATATCATTAGACGTATTTGTGAACATTTGGAGTTTTGGGATCAAAACGATCATTTCTGGTGCAGAAGGTTCTGAGACGGTATCCCGACTTTTGAATGGGCATCACGACCACCAGAATAGGTTTTTGGACCTTTGAAAGGGGCGTCCCGACCTCTGTAATGAGCTTCCGGCCTTTGGAAGGGTGTCCCAAATTCTGTTCAACATGGCCTTTGGACGTATTTAAATCTTTAACTTCTTGTATACAACTTCAAAACTTATTCCATAAATTTCTACATAAACTAGACTCCATAAATTTTTAGTGAATTAAAGTTTCCATCATAAATCCTTACGGATAATAACAATTTATTCATTTTAATTTACGTTTTGATCTCGAATGGATCTCTTAGTTGTTGTAAGGGTTGCCCAAAAGCAATATATAAGACATACCTAGTAAAACTGACAAGTAAACCAGATATAAAGATGATCACTATGGTTGCTGTTTCCATTATTCTATACCACCATGGATCTCGGATAAGGTTGTTTTTTTAAAGCGGAATGGTATACTTTAGAACAGAATGGTATACAAAGTCAACAAATCTCAATTAAGTGAGACAATCTGATTTATGGCTGCACAAACTGTTGAGAGGAGTTCTGGATCTCGTCCAAGGCAAACAACTGTAGGGGTTTTATTGAAACCATTAAATTTGGAATATGGTAAAGTAGCTCCTAGATGGGGCACTACTTCGTTGATGGACGTCACAATGGCTTTGTTTGCAGTATTCCTATCTATTATTTTGAAAATTTATAATATGTCCATTTTACTGGATGGAATTTTAACAAATTAGATCGACAAGAATCATGAAGTTGAGACTAAAGAAAGTCAATTCTTAATGCTTCGAGTTCTAACTCCCTTTGTTAGTTCGATCGCGGAATTGATTTCTTTCTGTATTTTCGGAATATGAGTGTGTGACTTGTTCTAATTGATCCTATTGGTAATAGAGAAAAGAAGTCTATCGTCTTATCTTGATCGAGATAGTTCTCCTTCGTCGGATATTTCTCTTAGTATCTGGAACACAGAAAATATGAAATAGATCAAGAAAATTCGAACTATGATTCATCCTTACTATTTAACTTAATTAACTTAAGTTAAGGGCCGGATTCAAAAAATATTCAAAAAAAAGTGATTTTAATTTGAAAATTGAAAGATCTTTCTTCTTTCAAATTCCTTTTTATGCTTTTTTATTTAGCAAAAGAAGAGTTTTTTCATATTCTTCGCCATTCTACTTAACTAGTAAATATGTGATCATCCAATGGTTCTGACTCAGGGAATCTTTGGGCTTAGCCTAGTTGTTTTGTTTTATTAAATCATTGTGGTTCTAATATGAATCTGAGGTTTCAATCGATTCAGAGGGTCTTAACAAGAGAACTTCCTAGCAAGGATAAAACAACACATAGTAAAGGTCACATTAGAACAAAAAAGAATAAGAAATAAAAGAAAAAAAAGGTAAAGAGACGATTCAAGATGCCTATAGTAAGAACAAGATAAAGAGAACTGAGCTGACTTGAATTTTTGGCATTATTACCAAAAAAAGATAAACCTTTAAATTTTCTTACTTCCTATCTTTATTTCAGTTTAGAGAAGAAAAAATTGGATACTTAAGATCTTTCTACTCCATATGGGCCAAGTAGTTGGGTATTTATGCTTGAGCTGTATGAGATGAAATTTACATATACAGTTCTCAGAGGGGGAATCCTTCTGATTTACCTATCTCAATAAAATTTATGATTGGTTCGAAAAACATCTAGAGATTCAGGTGATTGCAGATGATATAACTAGTAAATACGTTCCGCCTCATGTGAACATATTTTATTGTCTAGGAGGAATACTCTGACTTGTTTTTTAGAACAAGTAGCTATGGGCTTTGCTATGACTTTTTACTATCGTCTGACTATTACTGAGGCTTTTGCTTCAGTTCAATACATAATGACTGAAGTTCACTTTTGATAGGAATGTGCAATGTCTCCATTTGTATAGAAATTGATGAATAAAACTTAAGAGTAGAAGCATGATGTAGTTAGTGTACTTAGGTTAGAAATCAGGTTAATAATCTACAGTCTAGGTTTGATATGGAAAAGCAGACAATCATAGATGGAGAGCACTGTGGGCCACCAGATATAGACTATGACAGGAAGATTTCAGCCAGGTAGCTAAGGCATACATGGACAGGAAAAGACCTACAAATGCTTCAGGATCTAGGATCAATCTTGTTGGTAAGGACCAACACAACAGTGCAGAAAAGGATGCAGCAATGTTGGGTGCAAACGAGGTTGCAGCAATGACCGAGTGCAGATGAGGTCTCAACGGAATTAGGTACAGACTAAGTGGCAGCAGAGCTGATTGCAAGGTTGGACAAGGATCAAAGGATTGATCAAATCGAAGATTTGAGGTATGGAGAACCTGTACTGGGATCAGAAAAGCTGAAGTAAATCTGTCAACATCAGTGATGGGGTCACTGTGAGCAAACAGATAAAGCTGTCAACATCTAAATAGTACAGTAATGGGTTCTTATCCCCTCAGCCTATAAAAGGGGATCAAAGGAGCTCACAGGACATATATGCGTGAACGATGATATTTTGAACTCTCTCAAAAAGAAGAAAAACCAGAAATCATTGTACGAATTATTCGAGTGAGCTGTAAAGAAGAATCAGGAAGAAGGGGGTTTACTAGAGTCCAAAGAAGGATCTGTGCAAGGATGTAGGTTCTTACCCTTTACCAAGTTGTGAACTTATAAAGAGGTTTTCCTGTAAGCTAAAAACGAGAAGATAGTGAACTCATCTCTTGGCTTGACTATAACAGTCACCAAAGAAAGACTGGACTAAGCTCTCGTTGATCAGTTGACAATGTGTGTCTGAACCAGTATAAAATCCTGTGTTTTTATTTTTCTCTGTATTACTTTATATATGAGAACTGTTAGAAATAAATTAAAGAGTGCAAAGAGACAAGTTTTGAAAGCATAAGTCTCTGCAGTAGACACATCTTGCAGTCTGTAAGAACAACTAGTACATACTAGTTAAATAC
>JAOVYX010015317.1:0-57758 GCA_035668315.1 Drosera spatulata
GAACAGACTATAGCGACGGATTCCGTCGCTAGATACATATCGTAATTCTAAATTGAAACTTTAATATTAGCGACGGAATCCGTCTCTAATAAAGGATATTTTGCATAGTTTTCTTGGCGACGGATTCCGTCGCTAATAAAGGATATTTTGCATAGTTTTCTTGGCGACGGATTCCGTCTCTAATAAAGGATATTTTGCATACTTTCCTTGGCGACGGATTCCGTCGCTAATAAAGGATATTTTGCATACTTTCCTTGGCGACGGATTCCGTCGCTAATCAAGGATATTTTGCATATTTTTCTTGACGACGGATTCCGTCGCTAATAAAGGATATTTTGCATAGTCTCTGTGATGACGGATTCCGTCGCTAATAAAGGATATTTCATATATTTTTATATAATTATTATTATTTACACTTTTAGCGACGGAAAGTCTTTCCGTCGCCAAGTATTTGTATTATAGCGACGGATTCCGTCGCTAGGTTTGGTTTAGCAACGAGGCTTTTAGCGACGGACTGTTCCGTCACTAATTCCGTCGCGGATTACCTCTAGCGACGGATTTTGTTCTGTTAGCAAAGGATTTAGTCCGTCGCTAAAGCCAAGTTTTTTTGTAGTGTTTACACTTCAAAATGTTGGGTAAGTTATTTAATGTTATGAATACTAGATTATATTTCTATTTCAGTATGACATAACTCACTTTTTCTATTATATTTAATGTAGTATTTTGTTACACAATAAAATAAAGAGACAGTAGAAAAATGCATAAAGGAGAAGATGATTGAACAAAGGACACAACGTTGGCACCTGTTCCTGATGAACTCAACTGGAGGATTGCCAAAGGGTTTAACGGCTTTTTATTAGACTCTGTTAGTGTTCGACAGTGAGAATAATAGTTGGGTTCATCACAATTCGAAGACAACAAAAGCACCGCATGCGAGAGATGCTCAAATACTGGTAAGAACAGATACGTCTAACTATTTGTTTTTTCAAATTTTTTTAAGAAAGGAAAATGTTAACACTATTTTCAACATGATGTGGATGTATTATGTACACAGTTACCTACAACAGAGTGACGTCGGAACTCAAATAAATGAGAAACCTAAAGTGATTATCAAAAAAAATATACCTTAACAGCAAAATGTGGACTGTGGTGTCCACATGTGCCATTGGATCGAATTGATGACAAACGGGAAAGAAATACCGAAGTTCACAACACTAGAAGAAATCCGAATGTTCAGAGCAAAGATGTTATCGACTTTGATAGAGGGATATCAGTTCAAAACAATATGACGATTTTCGAATCTTATTGTGCTACTTTTTGTTTTGGGAATGATTTGATTTATATATTGCTCAATTCAATGAAACATATGAGATCGATTGTCCTTATGTGTCTTATTTTGTGTTTTCTTTTCTGATGTTTGTATTCTTTGAAGGAGCTCTGTATCCAATACGAAAGACGCTCTGTGTTTTGTAATGTCGCTCTATGACAGTTTCAATAGGAGCTCGATTGTGTTAAAAGTTTTATGGAAACATGAAAAGACACAACATTCAAATACATAGCGCCCCTAACAAAAACATCAAAAGACAACATTCAAATGATTAATAAAGAAAAAAAATACAATTTTTTTGAAGGAAATGTATTCTTTGAAGGAGCTTTGTATCAAATATAGAAGGTGCTCTGTGTTTTGAACTGTCGCTCTGTGGCTGACAGTTTCAATAGGCGCTCTGTGTCTTGAACTGTCGCTCTGTGACAGTTTCAATGGACGCTCTGTTTTGTTAAAAGTTTAACACAAACATGAAAGGACACAACGCTCTTTTTTAAATACACAGCGCCCCTAACGAAAACATCAAAAGATAATATTAAAATGATTAATAAAAAAATTACAATTAATGGTTTAAAACTTACAGAAATTGAAAAATAAACATATATATCAATCATGGTATAGCCTCACGACAAGTTGTCCGGTTATGATGGCCAAATTTGTTGCACCTTGAACACTTCAAAGCCCTTCTCACCTCGTCACTGGACATAATACAACATTTTTTGGGCCTTCCAGGTAACCGTCCCACTGATGGTGGAAGCAATAGCTACCTCAGATGCAATTTGATCGACTAAAGAAGACGAAATAGGATATATGAGTGACTCTTAACTTCTTCGGTAATTTTCCTTCAAAAAATATGGATCGATCAAGTCTTTTAACGGCAAAGAATACTTTCCAATAACACATACTCCATGAAGGCATGGAAAACCATTGGCCTGCCACATTCGACATGAGCAAGTCCTTTCTCTGATATTTACCGAAGCTGTTGGGTCCGCAATCACCTCAAAAATCATCTCCGAAGATTTATTCACTGCGAAAGTACGAGAGTTCTTGAATTATTCATTCAAAGTGTCTCACATCCTAACAAGTGATTCAATTCATCCGCTTATTTCCAACGATTGTTGAACCACTCCATTAATTTGATGCGAATATGATCCACCATTTGAGTGATAGGAAGCTCCCTTGAGCTCAAAAGCCAAGCATTAAAAGACTCCGCAGCATTAGTCGTCATCTTCCCATATCAACAACCAATAGAAAAACTTATCGCCCACCTATCATAAGGCATCAAAGAATCCAAAAACTCCAATGCTAACTTTCCTCCTTTCTTCTGAAATGTAGCAAGCGAATGATAAAAATCGGTGATCGTTGGTGCGTTTGCACATTCGTCAAAGAGACCAACAATATAATCCTTGTAAGATGCTGGCATATTAGTTCCTCGATATCTTGCTTTCAGATTATCTTTGAGGTGACGGAGACAATAACAGAGTGGATGATCAGGAAAACCTACAGAAAATGTTTGCAAAAGCCCCAAATTACGATCACAGACAAAATTAATCTTCTAATCAACTGTAATTATTTGTCGTAGCTCCATAAGAAACCAACGCCAACTAGCATACGTCTCCTTATCAACAATAGTAAAACCCAAAGAAAAAAGTTCTGTGAAAGAAAAAATGAAATAAAAAAGTGAATACATATAAGAAATTAAAACAGAGCCCTTGCATAGAACACAGAGCGCCTGGTATATATGTAAAAAAAATTGTTGGCTTTGTATAACAAAAATAAAAGATGTATTAAAATACATACCCCTATTAACATCCTTCCCTGTTGTTGCTAATATGACTCCGCTGAAATCGTCCTTTAAGAATGTGCCATCAAGGAAAAGCAATGACCTACAATGATTGAATCCTACAATGGATGCATGGAATGCAACAAAGAGTCTCGAAAAACATTTAGTACCATCAACCAACTCCAAGGTAATCCAACTTCCTGAATTAGTAACATAAGGCTTTAGTTTCGCAAAGAACTCAGTGCAATCTCCACCAACCATCATCTTCGTCTTTTGAAGGACATTCCACGATTTCTTATATGATAAACCTAGACCATTATTCGATTGAAAATGATTGCAGATCTGGTTGCTATCAACATGAGGATCATGACGTACCATATCAGAAACAGCCTATACAAGCCATTTGGACTTAATACCTTTAATCGAAGTATCGGGAAAAAAAAGCTGTCCATATGTATGAGTGTTATTCATCTTTCTGATATAAAAAAATTTATTATAGGGACACAAAGAAGCCATAACAAATCATTCAGAGCCATCCTCTTTCAAGGAACAAATTGCATAAATCCTCTCCTTCTCATTCCTCTTCAAGGTATATTTAAATCTGACCTCAATCGCATAGAATGCAAGATATTTCCTAAACTGTTCAGCACCACCTGGGAAAACTTGTCCAACATGCTGAATAAGACTAGAGTATTGCGATGAACACAGAGATGGTTGCATATTGGTCGAAGGACGCCCCTTCCAAAACAAGCAATGATTCAGCAACACTTTCACCAAAATCATGAACATAACCATCTTGCTCAACAAAAACATCAAACACCAACGAACATGAGCCTAAAAAGGAAGTTTTGTCAAGGCGCACTGTTTCCAATAACTGACGCTCTATCCCGCATAACTGGCGTGCACAATCCGGAATCAGATTGCATGATCTAGATCGCATTTGATTACTTCTACATTCAACACTAACACTAATAGAACGCAAAGCAAAGCAACTCAAGACCATAAACATTGTTATGAAATCTTCTTGATCTTTCAACATACAACGATCATGATTCGGGATCGAATAAAGCAAGTTCAATTCAATATTTCTACCAATCTCAAATGGATCTCATATCTTTAGAAAAAATTGATCAAAACCTCCATCTAAATCACATATAAAAGAACAGGAAACCAAACCAAACTTGCATATGAAAATTAATTTGTTATCCATCCCCAGACCTAGATCTGCTGTCAATCCAAGATTCGAAACTTCTTCGATTGATTTCGTTGATGCAAAATCCAATGATCTAATGCAAAATAACAAATTGTGTGTATATTTTTTGGAATTAGTTTCCCAAAACTGTAGGTTTGAATGATTTTCTGTATATATTTTTCATAACACTAAAACCTTGGTATTATATAGAGTATATTTTGGTTCTCATATATTAATTTATGGACGGAAACTCTATCTTAGTTTATTAGTTGATTTTTAGTTTATCTTTTCTCTCTATCTTTTAATTCAAAATAATAATAGATATTAAGAACTAATATAAACTATATACATACATCGTAATACTTAAATGAAGTTATCACAAAATATTAAGATGAAAAAGAAAACCAATTTAATATAAAATGACACAAATAATTATGTTGATTCACCATGAATACTATTTATTTATGTTATGATTATGCATCCCGTATAACGTACGAGGTAACATTCTAATTTATTATTGATTTTCTTAATTATATTTGATTTCTTCAAGCGAATCAAACATTGTAAGAGTGGTGGGTGTACACTCCCTAGATGGACCTAATACTTTCCATGCAGTGGGTGTCGATTAATCAAGGATTTTGAAAAAGGGTGATTCTCTTATTTTCAGTCTATTAATTTAATGGTAGATATATTCAAATCAAATACACGATGTTTATTTCTTCCATTCCATAATTATTGTGACTTATATATATTTTATATTATTATTTATGAATAAATAATATAAATCTCGTTTTCATATCAAATCACGTCTGATTGTCCCACAACATGTATTACCTTGAAGTACGTAATTTTCATAATCATTGATGTTTCACGACAAAGTGACAAAAAACTATGTCTGATCGTCGTTACACGCGTGTCAAACTTTGCATCGACACCTGTGAAAAGTCAAACAGTTACAATAATTGTGGGCGGAGGGAATATATTTTTAGCACAGTGATATATATCAGCGAGCTCTAAGTTTGACCACATTAAAACTGAAGATTACACAGCTTGGTTTTGCTGAAAATAGCAGGAACCAACTATGGGTTCATTAATATAACAAACTCCATCCTGAGATTATAGCAAGTAATAGCAATCCGATCATCAACGAGCTTTTAGTTTTTGATCGGCATTCCCGGTTCTTGTTAGGTGAAGGAGCGGGAGGTGCCAACTCTTGGACTGGAACGTTGATGGCAACTTTCATTCCCCCCCGAAGCAATAACCTTTGCTGCATATGAAATAATATGGCCTCGTCTCGTTGAGTTGGAACACATCCCGCCCTCTTCTCATGATGTTCGTGATGAAGTTTTGGCCATCGCACTTCTCGAAGCTTGTTTCGTTCACCTCTAGAACATCGTACATGTACTTGTCGAACCTAAACACTGAAAGAGAGGAAAGCACATGAAAATCATAGGTAATGTCAAAACTTATTACACTGATCTCATATCAGAAGTCCCAGGGACTAAAAGACATTGCTACGTATCCACACCATTTACTCAAGGTCATACTATCGAATAAAAAGGACAAACTACAAAAGAACCTAACAGCGTTATTGATCAGATAGAATGGAGGAGATGACACATTCTCAGTTACTTCTGTCATGGACAGGATCCGGGTGTGCGGGAAGTATGCCATCTAACCCATGAAGTAGTATTTATGACTCCTGATTTATTCGAAACACAAAGAATCGTTCTTATAAAATCAAAAACAAATAAGTCTAGTAAAAAAACAATGATTTGGAGTTGGCGGAAGGGAAGAGAGAGCGAGCGTACGGAGCCAATTGCCAACATGGAAGGACTGATTAGCAGCCCAAACTGTATAATTAACTCCTGCTTTCCACCCCTGTTTTCCTCCCACGACTACGTGCTCGCAAGCTGCGCTTGTTAGCAGCCCCGCTAGCAGCACCAATGCCCATGGTCATCACGATCTCTGCTTGTGAGCTTCTGGCCATCACTCTCACTTTCATGGAGTATTTTCTTGAACTGTAAGTTTATTGTCTGTGCAATATGCACTGTCTCTTCTCTTTATTCTGTATGCTTTTTTGGAGTGACAAAGAAGGAAAGAATCAGATGACATCTGATTTGGTCGTTTAATGTACTTATATGATGCCATTTTGAGTTGCATGCCATTTTTGGACAATAGTGTTCATAGGTAATCACAAACAGTCCTTGAGGAGTTGAATATGGAGGAATTTCTTTGAGTTCAGATTTCAGAAGACCATACGCATGTAAAATTGTAAATCAAATATTAATACCAAGTTATAAAGCTTTCAGATTTTAGATGACCGTACATGTAGCGACGAAAAAACTTGCTGAAATGTAGTAGCATACGATACCTAGACAAAGGTCAGGATTCAAATACTGTCATATTCATCATGAACAACAGCATGTAATAAAAATGTAATTAAAGATGTACCAAAATAACACATTTCTTCACGAGAATTCTTTGATTTTACAACAACATCCAATCAAACAGAACCATCACAAAAATTGATGTATCCACGAACAAAGCTATTACATGTGTCTGAGAAAATTGTTACAACACAACCAGAGGTGGAGGTTCACTCAGATGATAAAAGGACATCATCAACTAGAAAAATTTCCAAACCCAACAGAATACACCACTTCCACAACAACTCATTCTCCCAACACAATTAGTCAAACAATTACGATTGATCTCGCCTCTCAATTGAAAGAGATGTAAATCTAATGCCGGATGAAGGGCTCATTGCTCTTTTCACCAAACAGCACGGAGGAGAGAATCCCACAGTGCACCAGCAGCCAAAGCAATCGGCATAACCAAGAAGTTGGATCGTTCATAAAGTCTTGATGAGTCACTCTTCTCGGAGAGCGCAGCTGGTGGAGGTGGCAGATTGTGGACGTTGATAGCTAACTTCATGCCACCAAAGCAGAAACCCTTGCCACTGATGATGTAGTAATGCTTGGTCACATTGAGTGGTATCAGGTCCCTTCCTGCTCCTCTGGTCCAATTGACAAGCGGGTGATCAGAGTTGCAAGTCTCATAATCGGTCTCGTTCACCTCTAGCACATTCATCTGGTTCCTGTCATACACAAAGACTGCAAAGAGAAACAAATTGTCCTGTTTCAAAGTTTTTAACCAATGCTACAACTTACACGATGCAAATACATAAACCCCAACAAAAAAAATGCATAAACTGAAAGGAAAATAGACTAGCTCATAGAAGAGATGCTGCAGGAAAATATGTCCAGCGTAGGTTATCGGTCTAGCATAGAAAATGATTTATGCAAGTACAAAAATATGCCGGATGACAGTTTAACATTGGAACCCACTGAATACCGAATCACCTCAGGGTAAAACAAATGACCACAATGCAGAAATACACATTCATCATTCACGGATAATTAGAATCAAAGAATTAGGGTTCAAATTTTGGTTTCAAGCGAATGATTCGGGTCGAGATCATCCTCAAAATGCTCTCTCCATTGCATGACAGAAGCGAGTGAATTGCCTACAGTTAGGAATACTGCTTCATTCTCAAGTTTAGTAGGAGGAACCAGTTTTGGCTCAAATACATCCAGTACAGTTTTACTAGGTCAATGCAAAAGAATAATGAGTCACCTCAAAATTTGGAGGACCGCACCATAAAGGCTAGTTCTACCAGCAGGTGTAAATAGTGATTTTGACTAGAAAATTCAAACGCATTCAAGACAAAAGGCTCACATATAAACCTCCATCAGAGTCATCAATCACACAAAAAGTACAAATTCTTCACTGTTTGTATAAATTGCAGCCTCTTGTCTGTCGACATCTTAATAACAAACCAAGGTTTGCAAACTCGGAACCGGAATCGGAGCCGGGTTGGTCCCAAAACAAATAGACTCGGTGAACCGGTGACTCGTCTAGGAAAATTGACAACTCGACCGACTCGGTATTTTTATGGTTTTTTTGGGTTATCTAATGATAAAAGATGATGAAGAAGACAAAAATGATAATAAATCTAATGCATTTCGTTCTTGTTCTACAATTATTAACCATTGTACAATGAGTCCAACCTGGATCTAACATATTACCTGCTGCTATACCACCTGGTCGGAGATATTTCATTGAATAATAATAATCACATCGTGAGCAAAGCAACTCTGATCCTCACCAATGAACTCCGAGGCTTTGAGCTCATCACATACACTCGTCGAAATCAGGCTACCTCGTCGGAATCCCAAAATAGAGCGTCAGTTCAAAACAAAACAGAGCACGTGAAGGAAAAAAGGCAGAGCGTCTGAAGAAAAAAAGACAGAGCGCCTGAAGGAAAAAGACAGCGCCTGAAGAAAAAAAAAGACAGAGCGCCTAAAGGAAAAAAACAGAGCGTCTGAAGAAAAAAACAGAACGCTTGAAGGAAAAAAACAGAGCAACTGAAGAAAAAAAAACAGAGCGTTTGAAGGAAAAAAAGACAGAATGCCTGAAGAAAAAAACAGAGCACCTGAAGAAAAAAAGACAAAGCGCCTGAAGGAAAAAACAGAGCGCGTGAAGGAAAAAAGAATTTTTATTTACACATGTTACACTATAACCAAATATTCTAATGATGAAGAAAACACAAAACCTTTACAACAAAATCGTTTTAACATTTGATCAATATTATTCCTCTCAAACATTTTGTCGAACACCTTTCTTGCATCCCCATAAACATAAAATTGTATGTTTGGGTAATTTGCAGAAATTTTTTAAAAAATCAAATCAAACTTACCCGGATGTAAAGACAAACGGATGAGAAATGCAAAATTTGAGCTTTTTGATGCAAAATTCGAGCTCCAGTCGACTAGATCTAAAAAATTATCTTCTCCTTGCGTGCTCTCTTTCTCTGCTCTCTCTTTCTCTATCTGCTGTTTTTGTTTTTTTACAAACAATGAAAGACAGACGTGCTAGAAGAAGCATAAATGGGATTTTTACACTGTTTTGTACTGTTTCACTGTTTTGCACTGTGTTCGAACCGGTAAACCGGACGATTCAAACCGATGAACCGGCCGGTTCACTGGTTCAGGGACAGTTCAGGCCTGTTTTGGACGGTTTAGGGTGTTTCGAACCCGGTTTTGGCCAGAAACGATCCGGTTCACCCGTTGAACAGGCAAACCGGACGATTTTGCATACCATGTAACAAACTCTTTTCCACTTTTTGTATTACTACGATTTAGCCAATGATTACTATCTGCAGATCTACATTTTTTGTGTCATGATTTAGCCATGATTACTATCTGCTGATCCGATCTATATGTACAGTCCTAAAATATGGCTCTAAACTCTTGAGCATAGCTTTTACAGTCCGATTTACATGTACAGTCCTAAAATATTGCTCTAAACTCTTGAGTTTAGCTTTTACACAGAAACATTAACAAAGCCACAAGGAGGAAATCCTCCATTCCACATGGGTAAATCATTTCCAGATTTATTTCAAGCTTCGCACGATTTACACTGTCAAGGAAGGGACTATTCTGATGTAACCACCACAAAGCGTCAGCGTCTATGTAAAAGTAACCTCAACATGATATCACGACAAGTGTGACCACCACTATACTAGATCTAAATTTGCCAAGCCCGAAACCCATTAGCATATCTTACACACCTCAAAAAGTCACTCAGTCCCCTCAAGGTACAATAACATTCAAAGTCCTAATAATTTGAGTGACACTCCAAGTCCCAATCTGCAGAGTCCAATCCCAAAAAGACTAGTCTAGTCCGACCCAAAACATAAACTTGCAACTTAAATTCATTCCACATTGTTCACCAAAATGCAAGTTGCCCCACACCGAATCGAGCTCACAACATCCCCAGATCCAACCCACCCAAAACCCCAACAACCCAATTGAACCAACCCAAAATCCCGCCAATCCTATTCACCCCAAACACCCAAAACACTCATCAACCACCAGATCTACACAAAACAAACGACAAAAACAATGAAATGGGCAGTGCAAAAACCAAACATACAGAGCCAGTCGCCGAGGTAGAAGTGTTTCCCACTGGTCCAATTCGTATAATTCACACCACTGCTCCATCCCATGTTTCCTCCCACAATAAACCTCGTCCCTTTCACTTGGGGAACAAGCACGACAAGTGAAAGAAACACTAGCAGGGAGAGTGAGGGGTGCTTCATTGCTGTGTGTTGAGGTGAAGAGTGGAGTGGAGAGTGTGGTGAGGGGAAGTGAAGTGTTGCAGATCTGATGGGGAAAGGAAATGGGGAGATTTGGGTCTGAATGACTACCGAACTTTGAATACGCAGCTGTTTCATGGGCCCACTCCATCTGTTGTTTCACACTAAGGAAAAAATGAGCATGTATCTTGACACATGATCTATCAACAGCCGAAAACACTGTAACCTTTATCTTAAATAAATTATAAAAAACTGATTTGATATAATTATTTATAAAATTATTGATTTTTTTTCATCTTACAAAAATTATTTCCTTCATCCCATAATATATGAAATATTTTTTTGGGTTATCCCAATTTACTTACAACCTTTCATCTTTTAGTCAATATTTAATAAAAAAAATCACATCAATCGATACAGTATACCCACTATCTCTACTCACAACAATCTCACTATTCCTCAAAAATATTCTTCCTTCATCAAATTTCATAAAATTCAACACACAGAAATTCTCGTACTGCATCAAACGGTTGCAAATATTATGGGACATAGAGAGTATAACGAAATCTTTTGACACAATTTCGTACGCATTTTGATTAACTTTATTTTATCATTCGATGACATAAAAATAAAATTTTTATCAGCCCAGATTCTACTACACAACAAGAATTATCATTACTGTTTCATGAAAAGTTTACAAAAAAATCATTTGATCGTCCCGTAAGACGGTTTAAAATTCTTCTTGATATATGTGCATAGTCTATTCATTATAATTTTCATAGCACGGAAGGAGTAATAGATAAAAATGTCCTTGTATGTTCGTGAGTATAAATAAGAAAGAATTATGAGTGGATGAAGAAAAAAAAATGATGATGATGATGACGATGTGATATAAAATAAAGGTATTATGGATTTTTATACATTCAAAAGTTGTCAATTTAAAAAAAAACGTTATAGTAATTTATATGAGATGCTCATTTTTAATAATGTATCGTAATTTATATAGGACGGATGAAATACTATCCATGTTTGTATTGTTTGGCCACTAGGCAATAAAAATTTTGAGTTACGAATCATTCATAGGACGATTAAATTATATTTTTATCAAATTTATTATGAAACATTAAATATAATTCATTTACGTACTATAATCCTGAGTCAAAAAAGTTTCCGAAATATCATTCAATATAAAAATAACGTATCAAAATGTATGTTAAATAGTGCATATATTATGTATAGTTGCAAATTTTATAGGATGGAGGGAGTATGTTGAACTTCATATGTTTTAATAATTATAAACAGATATGTGTTTATTTTGTTTTGAGTTTTAATATGTACAGATAAAGATTAACAGGTTTAAAACATAATGAATCACTAGGAATCATGATCAAACGAAGATAGACTTGAAGATCATTTGATCTTATATAGGAGATTATCTGAAACTCTTGGATTGACGTTTGATAAATAAAGTGAAGATTTGTGTCAAGTCATAAGCCTCAATGTTCGAAGAGCAACTCAAAGACAATATGCAAGAGGTATTAGATGGAAGTTGTAGTTCAATCTTGTAAAGCCTTGTATAATATAAACAATTAGGATATTCTTATTCAGTCAATTGAATTCATGAAACCTTAGGATTTTGAATCAAACTCAAAAGATATTTTTGATAGAACTGCTCTTTAAAGAACGGACTCATGTGATGGTTACAATTTTCTGTTATAGATTTCCAAGTTTCTTGGGTAAGTTTTAAAAAAAAAAATTATTTAATTATTTTGTTGATTTTCTGTTTTGAAAAATATCTTTTGATCTAAAACACTTTTCAATAGAGATATGGGGATTTGACTAACAATTATCTATTGATGTGGTAAATTATTTTTTGACCAAAATTTATTTTGGTTTCCCATGTCGTCGACCTTTCACCTCTCTGATCTTCAATATCTGATATTTATGAAAAAGTGAAAAGCTTTTTGGAGGTTCTCGAATTACAAGGAGAATAACGGGAAAAGATTTTTAAGTGTTTTCAAGGGGTAAAAAAAGTTTGTGATTACTTTTGATGAATGAAGAGGTTCAAATCTTTTGTGTGTGTTTTTTTTTTTTTTTATAATTAATCAAAAGCCATCGAGAGGGTTACAAAAGGTTCAAATCTTGCGTTTTTATTATAGATGTAAGGTAAATTCGAACCAATAATGCTCATGACCTCACTGATGGAATGAGCTATCAAATCTCTATATATATTCTGTTGAGTCATATTGTAATTCAAGCTATATATTTTAACATCACTCGAGGAGTGCTTTGTTGCATAGAATCCTGGACCAATGTTTGTATCGATCATTATAGCCACTAGGGTGTGACTGTATAGGAGCTTTTTTAGTTGACATGTAGACCTAAGTGAAACGAACTTGTAGGATTCTACAAGTGGATTCTAAACGAAAGGTTTAGATTGTACTTAGCATGGTTATAGTACATTATTATGCCTCAATAGTAAACATAACCTCTGACCAATTCAGAGATAAACCACTATACATCTTATGTTATTTACTTTTTCGCATTTAGTTTATTCCGCTTATCATTAGATTGAAAATTACAAAGTAAAAAAAAAAATGAAATGTGGATTGTTAAAAAAACATTGTATTACAAAGAACCGGCACATTATAGTCTCAGAACATCACTTTGTGAAAAATTAAAAAATTTAAAATCCTCAATTTCCCTCTCTCCCTTTCCCTCTCGAGTATTTATGTGATCGTGCACTAACAATTAGTATCAGAGCCTGACCTTCTTAGACGCTTATCACATGAGAAGAAGATCAACAGTGTCTTCACAGAAACTCGAAGAAGGCCTTTCATCTCAAATAGCACCCCTCTTCGATGGCAGCTACTACTCATACTAAAAGGAACATATGGAGACTTACATATAGACAGAAGACTTCTAACTTTGGCAAAAATATGAACTGTTTCTTATGAAAAAGGAAGAACCTATCTTTGAAATATACATAAAGTTTATAGACCTAATATCTATTTGATTTTCTCAGATTTCAACTCAGTGTCTAAGGCCACACAAGATATGACCTAAAGTTGATTTTTCCCATTTCGATCGGTTCTTTTTCTGACGTTGTTAGCTAATTTACCTAATTGACTTAGGCACAATCTAACAAAGAGAGCAAACAAATATATAAGGTTGCATTATATGAGATTATAAGGATGAACTAGACATGTATGATGACACCACCACCTAGATGCTAGCTTGAATAATCTTATACTGATCTAGCTAAAGCAAACGACAGGAAAAAACAAGATGGCCAAGTCAAATGTAATACTTGAATCGTCCCAGATAAATTACCAAGGCATGAGTTACCAAAAGCATAAGTACATGAATATAAACTACTCAAATGGCATGGAGACAAATAATATTTACGTGACAGCAAGCAGAGGTCATACAACCGTATGATATCCACAAAATTAGAAGATATTACCAAAGATAACGAAATCGGCAGCAAGGGGACCTTGAGCAACTGAATCTCGATCACCAAAGCGTTCGTCAAAGCTTCGCAATCGCTGGAGAGTATGATGAACAAATCTGAGCTGCTGGAATTCAAAGAATGATTCGAGCGTTCCATGTGATGCAACGTCAATGCAAGAATCTAGCAAGGCGGCAACTAGATTGAGCAACAAGATGAAAGAGGATGCTTCGTCTCAGATCTGAAATCTTTATCGACCGGGTCTCGTCGGAGGGATGGCACTCCCTCCGGCGAGATCGAAGAGCAATGACGAACACCGAACTGGTTTCGGCTTGTTGGAGTGCTCGATGGGGCTTGGATAAGCGAGGAGCTCGTGAAGAACCCCGCCGAAGTTGCTGTGTGAGTTGCTCTCGAGATCAGCGAAGGGGTCGTCTCGAGATGATGGAAAGGAGATCAATTTCGTATGGAAATTGACAGATTGGTTTTATAATGTGTGAAGAGGGAAAGCGATCTCTTGGAAGGCAAGCCAAGATACCGCCTGATTCCAGACTTGGAGAAGAAGAAGAAAGGGTTATTGGGCTGATTTTTTGAGGATTTTGTTATTTTTTGGCTGTTTTGGTTACGTTTGTGTTGGGCCAAAAAGAAGGGAACATGTGGACTCAAAGTTTTGGGCCAAAATGTTTGGCCTGATTTCATTTAATTAAAATTGGACCTAAGCAGTAATGGGACTGATTTCCCCTTACTCGGTTTCAAAGAATTAAAACACCAAACAAATAAAATTTTGGTGTCTACACCTGGAGCTTCTGAAGTGCAGAATGGTGCTGTGGTTGAGGAACGAAAAGAGTGTATGAAATCTGAGATAGAATGGACAGGATTAAAAAGAAGAATGACAAGGAAAGTAGGGTTGTGCCTTTGGAGATTACAGTTGGTTCTAGTTTTCTTCCACTGGGAGAAAAACAAAAGGAGATGACAAAAACTGCTGTGAATGAGTAACTCCTCAGCATCATCTTAGTCCCGGGTACTGAATCCAAATGATTGCAGCATGGAACACTAGGGACATGAATGAGCCTGCAAAGCAAGCAGCTGTCAGGTAATTAGTTAGGACGTTTTTGATAAAGTTTATGAGGTTGTTAGAGACCAAAGTGAAGGCTAGGTATTTTTATATGGTTTTCTCCGGTTGTTTTGGGGAGTGTTAAAACAATTTTTTTATTTTTTATTTTTCGGATAAAGCTTTAATCGAAGATTAGTGGGATTCGAATCCAAAACCTTGAAGAAGAAAGTTGAATCGAACACCACTAGACCAACACAGATTGGTTATGTTAAAACAATTATTGTCATGCAAGAAAAGACAGAATCTGGACATGTAGGGATAAGACATGTTTTGATGTTTGGTTTACCTCTGGAACTAATCGAATTGTACGTTGTGAATTGAGGACAAGAGATGGCTTGTTTGTGACTTCAATTTTGTTCGTATATGCTTCGAACACGAGGTTGTAGAGTGTGTATGCAGTGGGAGGAGATGATCAGGATTAGAAGTGGATGCATATTGCCATGGTTAGTGGTGGTGGGAGATTTTAATGCCTTTTATAAAAAAAGAGGAGAAAATTGGATATGAGGGAATTTCTTTAGAGCCATGTGATGAAATATTGTATCAATATATATTCTTAATTCGGAATATCATCTTATGTTATGTTATTTCATGGGACATCATGGTATGTCATGACATGTATATCAATTAATTCAATTATCATTGAGAGGTTCAATAGTAATTTTACTTTCAATATATTTAATAATCAACATTGATAATTATAAAATAAAAAATTTTCATATTTTCTCTTTTATAGTTCATACATATTATTAAAACTTTGTATATGTCATGACAAAAGAATATATATATAAATTTTTTTATTATTAGTATTAATTACTATGAGAAAATGACACGATTGAAAAAATTTTATTACAAAAAACTAAGCGTTTTTGTCAAAAGGAAAAAAAATCAAAATTTTTTATCACATATTATAACAATTTGATCGATTCAAGATGTGATACGATAAATTTGATAACTGTTATCATTTTAGTGAAAAAAATAGAGTAAATATCATGATAATTTCACACAGATTATATTATAGAAGACATACATTCATATTGTTTAACCAAAAAAAGTTTTATGAAAATATTTGACAAAATTATCAAACATAAATGAAATATCTAAATAATTTAGAAGTTATTTCTCATAAACATTTGGCATTGCGCATTTCTCACACTCATAAGTTACTCTTTTAAAAAAAAATTTACATTCATTTTGCTTTTTTGTTTTTTGTTTTTTTGTTTTTTTTTTTGAAAAAGGTAAAAGATTGTATTAACCAATAGGAGAAAAATTACAAAAAAAAAAAAAAAAAAAAAAAAACTCCATATTTGGTGTTCCTTGCGATGCTCTATACGTAACCAAGACTTGCACCATATCACTGACAATGTAGCCCCTAAGCCTACTTGGAGTCTAGCTCCGGTGTAGGAAATAAGAGGTCACAACTTTCATGATTAACACTAATTCCTTTACACTTCTATGCATCGCAAGTTATAAACTCTATATATCAATTCATTCCTCGTTCACGATTGTTCCACCTTCCTTCTTTCTCCTTTGAAGATCAAAGCGTTCCTGACAATCCATATTACATATATTAGCCCTACAATTGTTGCCTTCCTTCGTCTGGTCCAAGAGTTTCTGCTTTTCGTTAGTCTGCTTAGCCACTGTAACATCTTATCCCATGTCCTCCACACCTTCTTGACCTTAGCTTCCCTCAGCATCAGTTTTCACGCCTCACTTGCATAATCACATTGAATAAAAAGGTGATCACGATTCTCTACATGATTCCTTCATAAAGGGCATTCATCATCATCTGTCATAGACTGCTAACGAAGCAATAAAATCATATTTTGGTTGTATATCCTTGCTCCAGATCAGTCTGTACCATCTCACCTTTGTTGTCAAAGGACTTAAACAAGCAATAAAAAGCTTGTTGGATTAAGTATTGTGAGCTCCCCTACATCACCCCTTTTAGCTTGTCTCTCACCTTCAACATCTTTTACCATATCCAAGAACTGCTAGAAGAGGCCTCAGTGTCCCACATGCTCTTACCTCTAATATAATATGTACGAATCCATTTAACCCATAAGGTATCCTTCTTCATGGCAAAATCCATATATGCTTCCCCAAGATTACCATGTTCCACATTGTGAGATTCCTTATCCCCAATCCTCCTTGCTGCTTAGGTTTATATATACTTTGTCAAGCTATTGGAGCCTTCTGTGAACCAGCCTCACCTTTCCACAAGAACAACCTGTATGCAGCTTGTATATCCTCTATCATCCTTGAGGGATAATGAACACTTGAGCCCAATAGCTGACAATACTCTGCAAAGTATCAATTATCAGCCGTCTCCTCCCTGCATAAGTTAATTTCTTTGAACTCCAACAGGATATTCGAGCCATTATTTTATTCACTAAGGGCTGAAACTGTTCATTTGCAGTTCTTGATCATGATAGTGGGACACCAAGATACTTAACAGATAAGGTATCTTTGGGGCATCCCATAGCATCTGCAATACTAGCAGCTTGCTCACTCGTGGTCCCAGCTATGTATATTGTTTGACAACTAGTAAGTCGTATCAGAACGCAAGCGTACGTGTTGTGTAACAAGCAATAAGTGAGTAAAATATATCGTTCCCATGAGGATATAGTATTCTAGCATTCGAAATATGGTAGCTAACCTTGGGTCAAACAAATCGAGTATAGATGGGTTTGAATGTAAAATTATTTCTACTAACTAAATAGCTAAATGAGATTACCTAACTTGAATAGAGTTGAGTCTTAGATATGGGAGAAGAGAGGGATTGTAATGTTGTCTTTCGGTTGTGTGTGTAGTTGCTAAGTGTTGATCTAGTCGTTTCAAGGTGATCTCAATCGGGTCCTAAGGTGAAATCTAAGCTCTCTCGAGTCATCAACTTACTCTAGCACGACGTCGCCTCTAGCATCGTTCGATGAAAGGCCATCACGTCTAACTAGTCTAAGTTCAAGTTCCCCTTAATGATTCACACGTCACGCCTAAACCTCTCGGTCATGCATCCGATACCTACCTATCCTTCCGGAATCAATACGCATCCTAGTTCATATGACGAGTGATCAAATCATCGAAGCATTAAGCATAGCCATAAACATAGATCGTAATCCGAATCAACTAGATCTACAACAATCACAACATTCCACACAACCTTCCAACTATCACAACCCCTACAAGGAGTTTAGCTAATCATGAAGAGATTAGCATAAATCATCAAACACCTCATAAGCATGATCATCATCATTAACACTAATTAGAATCAAGACTGCAATTCAACCAAAATGAGATGAAACAAGCAAAATCACAAAGCAATTTGATAGATCTAATCAAGATCCTCTTGTTTTCAAGCACAATTCTCCACCAAAATCTCCCAAAATGAAGTCAAACCCTAAGCAAAGTATTAATCTCGCACAAAGTGTTCGTCTCCGACAAAATTAAGCCTAAGGGGTCATTTTATACATAATTCGATGGGGGATATCGTAGACACGCGTCCGGGCACAGGATTCAGAAACGCCCGGGCGCTTCACAGTGATTTTCGAATTAGAACAAGGCTTGGCGCCCGGGCTTGGAAGAACAAGACGCCCGGGCACTTTATATTCTGTGTCCCATGCCTTCAAAACCGCTTCGGTCCTCCATCCTTCGATCCGTTAAGCTCTTAGCTCAATCATTCTTCCTTGATACGTCTTTACTGGTCCATGTAATGTCTTTTTTACCTACAAAAACATCAACACGCATCAAAGCTCACTCATGTACAAAAATCAGACTAAAATCTCAAGATTTTCATGTAAAGACGCCTAGATATATGGAAAAACTAGGATCAAAGGATGAATGATACGAGCCAAACAACTCCCCAAAGTTTAAGTTCTTGCTTGTCCTCAAGCAATGTAGGTCCACTAACACATAAGGAAGTATGCATGACCCCGAGACCACCATCTAATGGTAAGAAAATGCCACTTGTCATATTCTACAAGCCAATACATCCTCACCACGACCCTACTTGCATGAGTCCATCCGAATGTCATGAAACAAACTCCTTAGCAAGTATCTCTCACTACCCACATGATCTTGAGGATCATTTACATGAATGCTCACCACCAAACCATGCAAAGATGAGGCTTCAACCTAAATAATACCCTAGGCAAGAAGTATTCGAGTATTATCCACCCTCTTACCCACACCCAATGTGCAACCATAATCCACAACAAAAGTCCAAAATGATATGTGAACAAAGTAGAGAAGAGGTGTCAATCATTAGGGTTATATGAGGTTTTGTGGATAGAAGGGAAGGAAGAGGAGAAGTGTATGTCAAGGTACTGGCATACTCCAAGCAATCCCTAACCACGAAGAATTGTGCTTCGACAAGAATGAAACATACACCCTTAGCCAAAGGCATCATATCGGTTCACCTCTCTTTGAGAATGTGACTTCTCGAGACTTAAAACACATTTTGGGCTCTTTGCGTTTTTTCTTTACTTTTGCCTGTACTTTCTTTTCTTCTTTCTTCTTTTCCTTTTACATCGTGGCCTCACGGTTCATATATTATCGTGTTACAACATTGGCCAAAGAACAACAAGACATAAATCAAGACACACTGTGTGTCAAATCGAGCGTGAGTTCATTCACATTCCATACAACCTTTCAAACCACGCCGCCTTGACTCTACACCAAGAGAGGGTTCAAGAGAGAATGACAAGGAGGGATTTATAGCATGAAAAATCGATATCATTCCCATAACAATTAAGCACAAGACAATCAAGTAGAAAGTGAGAATCAAGGTCATAGCAAAGTTGATAATAATAGCATGTGAAATCAAGAAGAGGATTGTAGAATCCAAGGCAACACAAAATGAGTAAATGAATCATGATCACACATTCCGCCGCCTTACCGCAAACCCAATACCTAATAGCTCCTTGCTAATGGTGTTATAAGGGTTTCGATCTCTTAATGCTACACTCCCCCGTGTTTGGATTCCCCCCAATGCATATGCTAGGAGTTACGTCTCATGAAAAGTTGGATAACACCCCGTCATAGGATGAATGGTGATTCAATTGAGCTATCTTAAAGTCTCGGGCACTATCGTCATAAGATGGTGAATCTCGGGCACATAAGCACATCACTAATGATCAGAGAAACTCCAATGCACGAATCAAAACATAACTCAAAAACATGAAAATCCAAGATAAAGATACATCGTCAAAATCCAAATGAAAATGAAGTACATGTCTACCCCAACATAAATGAAATAGCGATAAAGGTAAAATGGACTCGACACGACACGATACACCCTATATCGACTCGACATGACTCCTAAAATGACTCCAACTCCCTCCCCCTAAGCTCAGCATGACGCAGATTCCAGATGCAAAAGAGAGCTAGAGGAATAAGAGTTGGAGGAATACGACCTGATAAGCTAATCGTGCGAGACAGATGGTCCTGGGCCTCCTCGTTGTGGATCATCGTCATGCTGGAAGTGAGGACGTGGTGGGAAGTCTTAGATGTCGCGCTCGTCTCGCTGCATCGCATTAAGTTGTCGCAATAGCACATCCTAGGACTCCCAAGTATAGAAGAGTCTTCTCTCGTGCATGGCATAGAAGTCACGCTGCTCACGGCGAATGCTCTCCACCTCGGCCTCAAGATGAGCCACACGATCACCCATGTCGGAGTGGCATGGGAGCAACCTCCTCTGTAGCATCATAGTGTTGCTCTTCCTCCTCCGCCGCTTGCCCGTGCTCACCCCTTTGCCATTGCCTTCGAATGCGATCAATCCATGTTTGATCAAACTTAGGTGTCTTGATGATAATGCCGGCGTCATTGGTGACGACTCCAGCTTGGATGCACAGTCTGGTGATGAGTCAAGAGTGGGCGATCCTCAGAAGTGTGCACCCCGAGCCAAAGCCTTGGACGTGTTCTCGAAGAGACGAGAATAATACCCGCCCAAGGTTCACTGGGCATCGCATTAGCAGCTAATAGATAAGGTGTGCCTTCATCGTGGTCACCTCTAATCGATTCCTCGAAGGGAGGATGTTATTGATCACGAGGTGCTACACGATGCGGGCGTCCTCATTGAGGAAGCTCGTATTGAAGTGGATCGGGGTGGTGCGTGTCGAAGCATCCAATGTCCATTGTGCGTCAGAGTTACGACTGCAAAAGTAGTCGAGAATCTCTTGGGGTGGTGTTGCGGTCACAAGGTTCACTTCACCATCGAACAATGACGGGTAAGAGATGCCGATGGTCGGGGTGGAGAACGAGTTGTTGATTGTGCCTTCGTCCCAGAACACTAGTCATCCTCGTACCATCACCAGGCGGTCAAGGTTGGCGGCTGCGTTGGTGTAGAATTCAGTCGCGAGTGATTTGAAGGCTTGCTAAGGCATCTCGCGGAACGCCTTCCAAGCCCGCTCACCAATGTGTTGCGAGAAGTAGAGGGTGTCAACCTGTCGCTTCACGATACACTCCCTTGCGATGATCGCACGGTAGCGAACCATCGTTTCGGGCGATGTGAATGTAGCGAGACTAGGCAGAGGCCCTTGATCCGGAGGTGGGGTGCCCGTATCGGAGCTCGGTGTTGTCCGTTAGGGATGAGAGGATGAAGCTTCGGTAGGACCTTCTTGCCCTTGTCACATCCACCCGCCATTGTACCTAAGATCCAAAATGTTAGTGCGCATCGACGACATCAAATTGAGCGAGTATTATAGGTGATTGATGATAATGAGAGTGCATATAGGTGATCGATGATAATGAGAGTGCATCGCAAGTCATTAGGCGTAAATAGTAGATGCAAATCTTAAGAAATATATCGTCGAACACCTTGCGTGCATGGTTGAAAACACTTCTCTATCATAGAAATGTGATCTCAATCACAACCCAATTCATCCAATTAGCATGGATTTCATCCCCAATTCATCATCACAATCCATTCTAACCCATTCTACACATGTATTCATCAAAATTCATCACAACTCATTAATTCAATCAACTAAACCTAATCCCCCATATTCTTCAAATTCAATGAAATCAAGAGATAATGAAGGAGAAGGATTGATCATACCTTAGTCACAGATGAATTGGATGTAACGACGGGAGAATTTGATATAGGTTAGGATTTGAGGCGAATTTGGGGCGTTTTGGGTGTTTGGGTGAATAAGTTTTGGGTGTTTGGGTATGGGGCATGCATACCTGGGGCACTAAAACAAACCGCGTTCGGGCGCCAGAAGGTATTACGCTCGAGCGCTTTAGTGTGATTTTCGAACTTCAAATTTTGCCATCAAAGCACCACGTTCGGGCATGGGTACATGAAAGGCCCGGGCACTTTGAAGTAAATTTTGAAGCACACTTAAGTATAAAGCTTGGGCGCTTTTTTTGAACTGCGCCCGGACGCTTTGGGCGACTTTTCAACTTTGAGTTTTTGTGACAAGGAGACCGCGCCCGGGCGCCAATATGCACTATGCCCGGGCGCTTCGATGTATATTTTGAAGCACAAAACCTCACTCATGAATTCCAAGCCCAGGCGTAAGAGAAGGAAACGCCCGGGCGCTTTGGTCTGGGTAAAACTCAAATGCAAAAATATATATCGCTTGAACTCTTTGGTATCGTCTAACTCCAAAAACTTAGGAATCGAAGCACGTACCTCGTTTCGTTTTCTAGATACGAATAAATTGTTGCCGTTTCGATGTCTCGATGATTGTGTTCTCCCGTCTCGTCCACACCTCTTCATGATAAAAAGTTCCCATTTTATTCCACGAACTACATGAAAAACATAAAATGACGAATAAGAAAGCGAAACAACGGGGAGGGAGAACTACTTATTGAGAGTAAAGGAGAAGTACTCCCTTGTGGGTTGTCTCCCACACAGTGCTTGGTTTAATCTCCTCAGCCCGACGTGACCAAAAAAATCAAGGATCCCTTAAAGTGATAGTAGAAGAGGGTCCGAGAACATTACTGTCATAGTATACTTTTAAACATTGTCCATTTATCGTGAATGAAGAGCCGGCACCTTGAATTTCTATGGATCTATAAGGATGTACCTTTTTGACAACGAAAGGGCCCAATCACCGAGACTTAAGCTTCCCGGGAAAAAGTCGGAGACGGGAGTTATAAAGAAGAAATTTTTTGCCAGGGAAGAACTCCCGGTGAAGAATCTTCTTGTCATGCCACGCCTTCACTCTCTGTTTGTAAAGCTTGGCGTTCTCATAGATGGTGCGTCGAAACTCATCAAGCTCATTAAGTTGAAGAAGTCGCTTCTCTCCCGCTTCTTGAATATCAAAGTTTAATAGCTTCGTCACCCCATAAGCCTTGTGTTCTAATTCCACTGGAAGATGACACACCTTCCCAAACACCAATTGATATGGAGAGGTACCTATTGGTGTTTTGAAGGCCGTGCGATACGCTCATAGAGCGTCGTCTAGCTTCTTTGCCCAATCCTTCCGAGAAGAGTTCATGATTTTCTCAAGAATCTTCTTCAATTCCCTGCTGGAGATTTCTACTTGGTCGCTTGTTTGAGGGTGGTAGGGCGTTGCCACTTTGTGCCGGACACCATATTTTCTCAAAAGAGTTTAAAAATTCCGGTTGCAAAAATGAGAGCCTCCGTCACTTATGATTGCCCGCGGGGTTCCAAATCTTGTGAAGATATTTCCTTTTAAGAATTTGGTTACTACTCGAGCATCATTAGTACGATTTGCAATCGCCTCAACCCATTTCGAAACATAGTCAACGGCCACAAGGATACATTCATTGCTAAAAGAAGAAGGGAAATGTCCCATGAAGTCGATGCCCCAAACATCGAATAACTCAACTTCTAAAAGAATGTTCAATGGAATTTCATTCCATGAAGAAATATTGTCGGTCCTGTGGCAACGATCACAAGCCGTAACATAAGCATTACATCCATAAACAAAGAAGGCCAAAAGAATCCCGAGGTGAGTACCTTTGCGACAGTTTTGTTGCCACCAAAATGCCCACCGTAATCTGAAGAATGACAATGGAAAAGAATATCCGTCATCTCTTCGTCTGGCACACATCTTCGAATTATTGAATCTGGGCATTGCTTGTAAAGAAAGGGATCATCCCATAGATAGAAGCGTACATCGTGCAAGAACTTTTTCCTTGAGGGAGCATGCCACTGGCCAAATAGTTCGCATAGTCCGCAAACCATGGAACACTTGACATGTTAATGACAAAGAGTTGCTCATCCGAAAAAAATTGATTTAGAGGTGTTGAGTCCGTACCTTGTCCCTCATGCCATTCGTTCCGAGAAAGATGATCCGTCACAAGATTCTCCATACCTTTCTTGTCTTTAATCTCCAAATTAAATTCTTGAAGTAGAAGAACCCATCGGATGAGGCGTGGCTTTGCGGCCTTCTTCTCAAAAAGATACTTGATAGCCGAGTGGTCGGTCCACACGATGACCTTGGTTCTGATCAAGTAGGATCGAAACTTGTCGAAGGCAAACACCATGGCTAAAATTTCTTTCTCGGTAGTGGCATAGTTGAGTTGGGCATCGGAGTGCGTTCGACTAGCATTGTATATGGCATGGACGATTTTGTCCCGCCGTTGGCCTAAAACCACGCCAACGGCATAATCACTAGCGTCGTACATGAGCTCAAGTGGAAGATTCCAATTAGGAGCTACAATCACCGGTGCCGAGACTAAAGCATGCTTCAAAATTTGGAATATCCTTCTCAAGGAGGTTGCAAAGTGGCTTAGTAATTTTGGAGAAGTTTTTGATGAACCGTCGGTAGAAACCGACGTGGCCAATAAAACTTCGCACAATCTTAGCATTGGACGGTGGTGGAAGTTTTTCGATGACGTCAATCTTAGCTCGGTCCACTTCTATACCTTTTGAAGATATCTTGTGCCCCAAAACCACCCCTTCTTGAACCATGAAGTGACACCTCTCCCAATTTAAGACAAGGTTGGTCTCAACACATCGTTGCAAGACAAGAGCGAGATTCTTCAAACATGCATCATATGGCCATCATGCATCGTTGGAACGTTGCGGGAGCATTGTAAAGTCCAAAGGGCATCCGACGATAAACAAATATTCCGTAAGGACAAGTGAAGGTAGTTTTGTCTTGGTCTTTGGGAGCGATTGTGATTTGATTATAGCCAGAAAATCAGTCAAGAAAGCAATAATAGGCATACCCCGCAAGACGATCAAGCATTTTATCAATGAAAGGAAGTGGAAAGTGATCCTTGTGGGTAGCTTTGTTAAGCTTACGGTAGTCAATGCACACTCTTCATTTGATCACCGTTCGAGTCGGAATCAACTCATTGTTCTCGTTTTGGACCACAGTCATGCCACCCTTCTTCGGCACGACTTGTACGGGACTCGCCCATTCATTAACGAAAATAGGATAAATGATCCCCGCATCCAAAAGTTTCAACACTTCTTGCCGAACCACTTCCTTCATGTTAGGATTGAGGCGCCTTTAATGCTCCGCACTGGCTTGAAGTTTTCCTCCATAAGCATCTTGTGCATACAATACGAGGATGGATGTCTTTCATATCACCAATTGACCACCCGATGATGGTCTTATGCTCTCGAAGAATACGGAGAAGTTTTCCTTCTTGCTCGAAATTTAGACTTGTAGAGATGATCATCGACAAAGTAGAATTCATGCCCAAGAATGCGTACCTAAGATAAGACGGGAGCTCCTTCAACTCAAGAGTTGCTTTTGCCTCCTTGTCTTCCCCCAAGCTTTCTTGAACCAAAGGTTCCACATGAGTTTGCACATACATAATAGAGGAAGAATCAAGTCTCGCGACCATAGTGTGCAAAGAATCATCATCCTCATCTTCTAATCCAAGAAGGCATGCCTCAAGAGAATCATTAAAAGAAGAGTCGAATGTCTCTTGGATACAAGAATCAATAATATCAATCCGCATGCAAGAAGAGGATGAGGAGCTACTTCATAGCTTTAAACACATCGAATTTAACGCTTTTATCTTGTATGCTCATCGTCACTTTCCCGTTCTTTACATCAGTAAGAGTACTTTTGGTGGCAAGAAAAGGACGTCCAAGAATAATCGGCACCTCATCATCTTCCTCCATCTCCAAGACAACAAAGTCCGTCGGGAATATTAAGGTGCCAACCTTTACCAATACATCTTTCACTATGTCTCGAGGATAAGTAATTGATCGATCCACAAGTTGTAAAGAAATGGTGGTTGGATGAGCTTCACCCAAACCCAATTTCCTATAAATAGACATAAGATTAATGGAGGCACCATGATCACATAAAGCACGATTGAAGATATGATTGCCAATGATACAAGGAATACTGAAACTCCCCGGGTCCTTTAGCTTTTGTTGTAGCTTCCTTTGGATGATTGCACTACACTCCTCATTAAGCTTCATGGTCTCAAAATCTTCGAGTTTACGCTTCTTAGATAAGATCTCCTTATTGAACTTGGCATAAGAAGACATTTGGGCCAAGGCATTCGTAAACGGAATGTTGATGTGTAGTTTACGGAATACTTCCAAGAACTTCTCGAATTGTTTGTCGAGCTTGTGCTTGTAAAAGCGTTGAGGATAGGAAAGCTTCGGCACATAAGGAGCGGGATTGTCGGGAAAAAGTTTAGAAGACATCTTGGAAGATGGTGTCGCATTTGGAGCGTCAACCTTAGCTTGAGTAGAGATTTCTTTACTTTACTTGCTCTCATCTTGCTTAGGGTACTTGGGATCCTTAGTTGCTTTACCACTTCGTGTTGTGATGGCCTGAGAATGCTCCTTTAGATTGGTCTCCGTTGTGCTAGGAAGAGATCCCCCTTTGAGTAAGAAGATTAGCAGTTTGCCCAACTTGATTCTCTAAGTTCTTCAATGATACTCCATGACTTTGAAGTATGGTGTCATGCCTTTGAAAGTTCTCATCCGTTTTGACAATGTACTTCGCCAAGACTTCTTCAAGGCTACTCTTGGGAGGTAATGGTGGTGGTGGTGCTTGATTGAAACCCGACGGTGTAAGAGCCGCTTGATTGTTTCACCAAGAGAAACCCAGATGATTCCTTGCATTGTTGGGGTTGTAATATTGGTTACCACCTTGTTGAGGTCGTGCGTAACCTTGCCCATTGTAACCTTGTCCATAAGCTACTTGTTCCATGTCTTGAGCTTGTGCCATATTCACTTGTAAATGACACTCGGCGTGATCATGAGATTCGCCATAAAAATCACAAGAAGGGGGTGAAGATTGTATAGAAGATTGAATAAGAGATTGGATAGAATTTACTTGACCTTTTGTAGAGCCCAAAGCCAAAGCGCTCATTTTCTTTGTAAGAACATCCAATTGCTTTATAATAGAGGACACAGGATCTAGTTCGATCACGCCCGCGGCTTTCCTTGGAGTTTGACGTTCACCTGGCCATTGATATGAGCTATCAGTCATAGAATCCAAGAGATTGCATACGGTATAATAATCAAGATTTATGAAAGATCCCTTTGTTGCTACATCAAGAGAAACTCGGAGTTCATGGTGAAGTCCCTTGAAGAAACTTTCCATTTGCATCCAATCAGACAAACCATGATGTGGGCACCTTTTGAGGAGTCCCTTAAAGTTTTCCCAAGCTTCATGAAGGGTCTTCGTGTCATATTGAGCAAAGGTCGTAAAATCAATTCGAAGCTTGACCGACTTGGCCGGCGAGAAGAACTTTGCTAGAAATTTTTTAGCCATATCGATCCAAGTGAAGATTGAGATGGGAGGAAGGTTGAAGAGCCACTCCGAGGCCTTACCCTTCAAGGAGAAAGGGAAGAGAAAGAGCCGAATAGTCTCTTCGGTCACCTCATTAACCTTGATTGTGTTAGCGCGCATAAGAAACTTTACAAGATGATTGTTAGGACACTTGCTAGGGTGCTCACTAAAGGGCTCCCCTTAGATCATATTGATGAGCGACGGTTTGATCTCAAGGTTTCTTGCGTCGGGTGTCGTAATAGTGCTATATTCATTTTGTACCTTTGGCATTGCTTGTTCTTTCATGGATGGTAGAACCGGTTGAGGAGGAGGAATACCCACTCTAGATGCTTGCACTGTAGCTTGGATGGCGGCTTGAATTTACACTTGGATATTCTCCATTGGGTTTAGAGGGAGTTGAGGAAGAGGATTGAGATTGCCTTGTTGATTACCTTGGGGTTCCATTGAGATTGATGGAGTATGAGAGTTGAACTTGTGTTCCTTGTGGATCCTTCGGAGAGTCCTCTCGATCTCGTGATCAAGAGGTAATAGGGGTCCGTGAGGCAACCTTTGCATGCATAAAAATGTCACCTACAAGAGCAACAAACACACACAACTTCAATTGGAATTAAAGAATCAAGAGAAGGCAAGAGTAAAGAATGAAACAAAGAATATAAAAATGTTTAAGCACAAAATAGCTATTGACTCCAATGGTAGAGATTTAGATCCTCGGAAGCGGCACCAAAATCTTGTTTGACAATTAGTAAGTCACGTCAGAACGCAAACTTATGTGTCGTGTAGCAAGTAATAAGTGATTAAAAGTTATCGTTTCCACGAGGATCTAGTATTCTAGCAATCGAAGTATGTAGCTAACCTTGGGTCAAACAAATCCAGTATAGATGAGTTTGAATGTAAAATTATTTCTACTAACTAAATAGCTAAATGAGATTACCTAACTTGAATAGAGTCGAGTCTAAGATATGGGAGAAGAGAGGGGTTGTGATGTCGTCTTCCGGTTGTGTGTGTAGTTGCTAAGTGTTGATCTAGTTGTTTCAAGGTGATCTCAATCGGGTCCTAAGGTGAAATCTAAGCTCTCTCGAGTCATAAACTTACTCTAGCACGATGTCGCCTCTATCATCGTTCGATGAAAGGCCGTTACGTCTAACTAGTCTAAGCTCGGGTTTCCCTTAATGATTCACAGGTCACGCATACAACCTCTCGGTCATGCATTTAACGTGCGGGTGAATGGCCATGGTCTGATATCTACCTATCCTTCTGGAATCAATACGTATCCTAGTTCATACGACGAGTGATCAAGTCATCAAAGCATTAAGCATAACCATAAACCTATATCGTAATCTGAATCAACTAGATCTATAGAATCACAACATTCCATACAACCTTCAAACTATCACAACCCCCACAAGGAGTTTAGCTAATCATGAAGAGATCAAGACAAATAATCAAACACCTCATAAGCATGATCATCATCATCAACACTAATTAGAATCAAGATCGCAATTCAACCAAAATGAGATGAAATAAGCAAAATCACAAAGCAATTTGATAGATCCAATCAAGATCCTCTTGTTCCTAAGCACAATTCTCCACCAAAATCTCCCAAAATGAAGTCCAAACCCTAAGCAAATTAATATTAATCTCGCACAAAGTGTTCTTCTCCCCCAAAATTAAGCCTAAGGGGTCATTTTATACATAATTCGATGGTGGATTTTGTAGACACGTGTCCGGATGCAGGATACGGAAGTGCCCGAGAACTTCACAGTGATTTTCGAATTGGAACAAGGCTTGGCGCCCGGACTTGGAAAAACAAGGCACCCGAGCGTTTTATATTCTGTGTCCCATGGCTTCAAAACCGCTTCGCTCCTCCATAGTTCGATCCGTTAAGCTCCTACCTCGATCATTCTTCCTTGATACGTCTTTGCTCATCCATGTAATGTCCGTTTTACCTACAAAAACATCAACACGCATCAAAGCTCACTCATGTACAAAAATCGGATTAAAATCTCAAGATTTTCATACAAAGATGCCTAGATACATGGCAAAAATAAGATCAAAGGATGAATGATACGAGGCAAACTTATATAAGGGTTTTTAGTGGGTTTGCTTTGAGTCCACTTACAGCTTCAAACTCTCGCAAGTAGTGCTAGATAGCTGAAACTGAAGCAACAGTAGCTTTGAAAAACACCATGAGATCGTCAGCAAAACATAAGTGAGTTATGTTCAACTTCTTACATTTGGGATGGAAACTGAATCCCTCTTCTCTAGCCTCTTAAAGCTTCTGCTAAGATAATCCATGTCTATTACAAAAATATAGGGTGACATGGGGCCGCCTTGTCTTATCCCTCTTTGTCCCTTAAAGTAGCCATACAAAGATCCATTGATGCACAAGGAGTAAGAGGGGGAGCAGAGGCACATCATGATATTTCTCTTGTACTTCGTAGGGAAATTAAAGGCTTCAAGGAGCTGATCTACAAAATCCCACTCAAGGCTATCATAGGCTTTTTGTAAGTCTATTTTAATCATATATCGAGGGCTTACTTGTTTTCGTGCAAACCCCTTAACCAATTCATGGCACAATAGCACATTCTCAATGATGCTTCTACCTGAGACGAAGGCTGACTGAGCCTTATCAATGATAGATTGCATCATAGCTTGCATTCTATTAGCAATCACCTTAGACATTACTTTATATACTACATTACAGCAAGCGATGGGTCTAAAGCTAGCAGGTCTAGAGGCATTACTCTTTATAGCTATAAGATGTAATATAGTGGAATTAGCATAAGTAAGAATTTTACCTCTATCCAAGCACTCTTGAACTGTTGTAATCAAATCTTGACCAGTAATGTGCCATGTTTTCCTAAAAAAATAGGAATTATATCCGTCTGGACCAGGGGCTTTTTCTATTGTTATGGACCACGGTGCAGCTTTAATCTCATGTGAGGTAAGTGACAACTCAAGTAGCTTTTCTTGCTCCTCAGATAGACGATTCCCTTGTTGTATCACTTCTTGAATAATTCTGCAAACTGAGTTTCTTCTTCCCAAAAGTTCCTCAAAGAACTTCTGTATTTCATTGGCTATCTCCTGATCAGTTATAAGTTTGCTTCCATTCTCATCTTGCATACTTGTTATAACTGATCTGGCTTTTCTTGCTGTGCAGACTGCATGGAAATACTTGGAGTTTACTATATTGCAGTGTATGATAAGGTAGTTCTTGTTATTTTTCTAAGTTTATGTTGTTGTATATCTTATGGAATCTGTACATCAATGTTTTCTTTTTTTCTAATTATAGGCCCAATTTCTGGAGAATTCCATCAATGTTGTATATGAGATGGAGTATAAAGTGGAGTTGAAACAGGATCAAAAGTGTCAGCAACAGGAGGGTGGCATAGCTTGTGGAGTTTTTATTTGTTTGTAGGCAGAAGCGCTTGCGTCGAATACTTATGACGAGGGACGTCGTTATGACATTGCTCATGAAAGAGCTCGATTAGGTTTGAAGCTACAGCGTCATAAGTATTGTGCATTCGAGAGGCCGAGCAACGAATCGTAAACTGTCATGATGTCATGAACTATTGATTTGTAATGAACTGCATCATTTGAACTGCCAAAACGAAAAATCATGAACTGTATTATACTTTGTAATGAACTGCATGAGATCGACTATCGTTTCATACAAGGATGATGATATCATTTTATCATGAAATATCCAATATTGATTTGTTATTAATGGTGATGATGCAAATAAATAACGTGATGACGTACAATCATGAACTGGATGATATTTATGTATGAACTGAATGATAAAAATGCATGAACCGTATGAATCGTATGAAGTTTTGAATCCATGAAGATGCATAGTAAGAGATTGATGAGAGATAAATTACATGATATCATCTATATTATACTCCAAGAATGATGCACTTGATGAGTGTGAAGTTGATAAGGATTTATTCATATTCACTTGATGATATGGTAAACATTTGTATGAAGTTGATGAAGTTTTATCCACTCGAGTCCGATGTTAATTCTTTTAGGGAAATTTTACTCCATAGATGCACTAATGCACTTTTAATATAGTTTATAACGAACTGCCTCTAGAGTTCTACATGAACTGTAAATATATCGACTATAAATTGTCAAGGGTGACAATAAGATAAGAACATAGATCAATTGGATATGTTGTAAGCATCATAAATATTGATGCTTTGGCACAAAAAAAAGGCTACCAACAACTCCATGCATTAATTCTCATTGTTCATTGACATGAACTGTGCCTTTGTACAAATAAACTATGCCAATTATTATACACGAACTGTTATGAATTGAAGCTATGAACATGACTTTAAGTAACTTATGAACTGTTATATAGTGTCATAAAGTGTCATGTTGTCATCAGATAGTGTCGTGCACTATCATTTAGTGAACTGTAATTAGAGTAAGTCATGAATTGTCATCCATTTAGTGTTGAACTTTCATAATCTGCAGGTAGAGTAAGTCATGGGTTGTCTATTCAACTACGATGCACTGGTATCAGGGAATGCATGAACTATATTTTTAATAACTAAGAATTGCATACAATACATAATGCCACAGATACGAAACTTTACGATAGTTCTATGAATTCGTAAAAACACATCGACATTTTACATAGTTTAATCACCACGGATTCCGCTTTGACAAGTGTGCCTATTGTGCCCATGTCTGTGGCAGCGAGTGCACATCATCGGTCTCGTATTGACCTGAGAAGGTATCCTCCT
Organism: Drosera spatulata; assembly: GCA_035668315.1. Lineage (NCBI taxonomy): Eukaryota > Viridiplantae > Streptophyta > Magnoliopsida > Caryophyllales > Droseraceae > Drosera > Drosera spatulata. The sequence continues at coordinate 32,468 of JAOVYX010015317.1, forward strand.
AGTCCTCCTTCGGCCTGGTTATGTTCGTATATCCGATGCCCACATCTCAAGTAGATGAAGAGGAATCACAGGCTGCGGTTGCTAAGGAATCAGGTTAACAACCTCTCTGTAAGTTTCCCTGTATATCTCCACTGTGAAGAACGGTTCACAATATTCAACTAAACGATCACCTTTTGACTCAATGACTGCACATGTATGTTTACATGGCATACGATTTACCTGTTATTCCTTACAAGTGCATGTCTTTTACTCAAGGTCCACAACATGTATTGAATCTTTATCAATCACTTCAAACTTGAAATGGGTTGTGCGATGAAGCCTTAAGCCACGACTTGCATCATATGCAAGATCAAGCCTTTTTTTGGGAACCGGACACAAGACAGTGGCTCCGCTAAAATCAATCTCTCTTCGTTCATACATAAGCTTCATAATTTGGATCCGAATTTGATCAACCATCGCGGTGATTGGTAGGTGACGAGAATCTCTAATCAATTGAACAATTCTACTAGATTATTCGTCATGATTCCCCATCGTTTTTCGGTGAAAAGAGCATTGGCCCAACATTCTGACCGTGAATCGGCGATGGAATTCCTTGACAGTGGCATTGCATTAACAATCTTGTTGATGTTCATTTGAAAAACATCAATGATTATCCTATAGGCCGCACCGTTGAAGACATTAATCCAATACTTTTTGTTGAGATTAGGTATTTTGCGAGTACCTAAAAGAAACCAATAAAGTAAACTATCAATTATATTGTGCACGACTGCGTCTAAATCCTCCCATGCACAATATCGAGTAGCGTAGTGAAGTGGATTACAAAGAGCTATGAACTATGAATAATACAGAATGATACCTCCTTCTTAAAGTTGTCGACAAGATGCCTCAAGGAATATGAGTGATGAGCATTCAGAAAATATTGAGGAACTGCATTCAACAGCCCTTTATGTCGGTCCGAGAAGAAAGTATACCGATGCCACGCTCTACCATTATATGGCGACAATGCTCGACCAAATTGATCACAGAACCATGTCCAATTCTCATTGTTTTCTACTTCAACCACACCGAAACAAATGGGGAACATTTGATTCTGAGCATCTAGTGCTATTGCGGACAGAAGACAATCCCGATATTTGCTTTTTAAGAATATTCCATCGAGGAACACACAAGGTCTACATCCTCGGACAAATCTCAAAGAAGCTTGAAATGCTACAAACAATCTGATAAATTGCCCCGATTCATTATTCACCTCATACTCCGCAATGCTCCCAGGATTTGAGATCCTCAAATTGCTACAATAAGTGCATAATTGATCGAAAGAACATCTGGACCTCCCATGAATCTCCTCTAAGGCATACTCCTTCCCTCGCTAAGCATGGTCATAATGTAACTCAACACCATACTTCTCTTGTATGTCCTTCACAATCTTCTTAGGTGCATAGGTAGGAGTATGACGTAACTTCCTCTTAACAATATTTACAACCCAAACAGATTTTGCTTTTGGATGACCTCGATCTCCTAAGCCACTTTCACAAATGTGCATAAGATTGCATTTTCTGATTGTAAACTCCCCATCTCTCTTTGTTTTGGATGCGTAAACTCATCAGTTAAAGTTCACGTTGACGCACGAAACAACGATCTTTTCGGAAGTGTTTTTCTCGAACTTGAAATCACGCCGTGTAGAAATGGCATAATTTTTAATCACCATCCAAAACTCTTCCGCACTTCCGAAGCTATGAGCTATGACTTCAATGGATTCACGCCCTAATTCGATGGAAATATTATCATTATTTGTTGTGGTCATACCACTTGGGCTTTCATTGTTACATGATCTGCACACCAGAAAACAGCCGATTAAGTTTCCTTAACATCACATGATATATTGCATTAACTGTATGAATAAAAGACATGAACTGAATAGTTTAACAATCATGAACTGCTAGGTATGAAAGTTATGAACTGACAGAAATAGAAGTTATGAACTTCCAGGTACAGAAGTTATGACCTGTTGTATAAAAATCATGAATTACAAGCATATCCGTGGGATAATCGCATACTCAATGAGCTACTCCTTGGAGGTGGAGGTGTAGCAAACCTCTTCAAAGCTTCCATCTCGATCGATGACGCCAATATTAGCGCATGTGCACACATGAAACATGTTCGCCACATCGCTATCAATGGACAACGTTATTTGACATTCAATTTGTGACGCAAAATAACGCAACACCATGTTTATTACAATTATTTGAGGACACTTCTCCATCAATTGCTCGTATATCTGCACCAGCGACATGGACTTTCTTACATTGATGGAATAACAGTTCCCTTCAAACGTACATAGAGCTACTAGTTTCACATCTAGCGGTTATGGTCCATTTAACGGTTTCATTGTACTACAAATAAAAAATAATATAATAAGAAATCAAACGTGAACTGTAAGAACAGATACTATGAACTAAAAATAAACAATTAAGTGAACTCTCTCAAAAAGAAACAATGAACTGTAACTAAAAGGATCTGTGAAATGCAAACAAAAACGATTTTGGACTGGAACGAAAACATATTATGACGTGTAACACAAGAACTTCTTAACTATAACAAAGAAAAATATGAACTGCATTCAACGTGTAATTGAATCTCAAATGATACGAACTATAAAGATAATCAATTCTGAATTGTAACAACAGAGACTGCGAACTACAAAAAAAAAAATAACATAATAAATTGTCTTAATAGAAGCTATGAAGCACAACAAAAGATTTGTGAACGGTAAGAAATTGAACTGTGAACTACAAACAAAAATGATTTTGGATTGAAACAAAAAGAAATTATGACGTGTAACACAAAAACTTCTAAACTATAACAAATGAAAAATGCATCTCAGAACTGTATTCCTTTCCATCTCAGAGCTGTAGATATTGCATTGGTAGCTGATCGATGATGTAAAATGTATCTAACATTAATGAAAACGATAATTTAAAAAAAAATACACTGTGACTCAAAAGAAAGAACTCTGGCATGTCAGGTTCCATATCAACCTCGTCCCCAATTCATCTCTCTCGACCAAAAGCAAAAACAAAACCAAAAGACAACACCGAAAACCCATTTACAAAAGTGATAAAAACACAATTGACCATGCAATGCGATTAAGCTAAAAAAAATCCAAAAAAACCAAAAACAAAATTACGCTTTCCGCATCACACAATTTCTGTCATCGGTCACGACATCCAAAATGGTCTCAAATTTACTGACGATTTAGGGTTTGATGGAGCTGAATAATAGGTGAAATAATAGAGGTGAAAGAGTTTGGTTTGGATAATAATGAAGAGAATAAGAATGAAGGAAAGAAGGTTGGGTTAGGATATTAGGTTTGGTTAATCATGGGTACATAAACTAACACATTTTTTCAAGTATCTAAATGTAAGTTGAAACTTTTTTGACATCAAAATGTGAAGTGAAATTCTCTTAAGACTTTATTTGTAGTTTTTCGTTTTTTAAACTCCAAGATACCCAAAACTAGATAAAACCAAGATTGTATATTCACAAAAATATCTCAAACCTAAATCAATAATCTACCACCAAATATCAAATCATATACTCCTTGCACTTGAGACCAAAACCCGAATGCCACAATCCTAAAGTAACAATGAGTGACCGAGAATCAATTTCCAACAACCAAAGAACAAAAACCCTTTATATCCAAAAAAAAAAAAAAAAGGATTTTTAATATAAAATCACATAAAAACTTCAATATTTACAAAAACCAACTTTAATCTTCAAATTTATATTTTACCAACTCAAATTATAGAACATGCCTCACTTTACCTATTTCCTTTGCATTCCGTCAAAACCTAACGCTTCATATTTTTCCCAACTATTTTACTTATCCAATTAAACGGTTGTCATTTTCAATTTTCAAACCATCAATTTGCATTAATCTCTTCCCCTCACAACAGGAATGAAATCTTAAGCATTACATTCAAAGAAATCCTCTTGGATTGATTTTGGATTGAAGTTCACATTTTTTTTATCTTTGCACCATCTCTGCACGTCTTTCGATCGATCGATCGTGGGAGTGAGTTAAGGAGTACCCGTTTCTCATTTGCAGATCAAGCAATCTCAATTTTTCCTTCTCAAATTTTCCCAATTTCATCGATTTTATAAAACCCTAGAAAATGATCCATGAAGTTTGTGGGGAAAACAGTGACGAAAAGGTTCCTGGGATTCGGGCCGGGCATGCTTTGATTGTTGAGTCGTACGATTCGTGAACTGGGTTCTTCTCAATTGTGTACGAAGATGGCGACTTAGAGGAGATTGAGTTGATGAAGTGGTCACCATGTTGGTTCAGCGGGTGCTGGGTTGTGATGAGAAGGAGAGGAAGTGTCCGGGGCGGAACCAGAGTAGAGACGACGAACTACAATATGTGCCGTTAATTTTTAACGGAGAAAGGACGATAGTTGGTAAATCGATGAATGGTAAATAATTTGAGTTGTTAAAATATAATAACAAAGATTTTGGTTGGTTCTTTTTAAATATTTAAAATTTGAGTTGATTATTTATTAAAAATCAAAAAAAAAAAACAATTATCTAGAGATATTATCTTTCAAAAAAAAAATTTCCATAAATATCATCTCAATTTTCGTCTCTTTTTTTTATCACAAAATCTTAATTCTATCTGTATTATGATTTCTATTTTCAATTCAATCCATACTTTTCTGATTTGCAACTTTTTCCTTTTTCTTTTTTTAATCCAAAAAATTTTGCTTTTCTGGATATCATTTGATTCTTCAATTGTGCACAAAAACAGTTTTCTTTTTGTCTCTATTCATCGTCGTTACGTGAAGAACGGCTAAAGAATATCTCTAATTTGGTATTATTCTCCTACTTTGTCCTCAATTAATTTGGTAGAACATCTCTAATTCGTAACTTTATCTAAATCTGGGTAGTCTTCGTTTTAGATGCACGGATCGATTGTGAAACAAAATGAGAGATGATAGCAAGATGACGATCATGACGGAGAAGATGACAATAGATAAAAATAGAGAAACAAGGAAATATCGAAGCAACGATGAACTTTGAGTGAGAAGATGAATATGGAGAGATACTTATGTGAAGACGGCGATGCATATACGAGTAGAATCGGTGAAACCCTCTTCTAATTTGATTTAATCTGGTCCATCGATTTGATGAGGTTGTCATTAATAGATCTATTTTAATTTTCTGTTTGACACACCCAAGGTTAGAATGATTTACAGCAAAACTAGATTTAATCGTCATCCCAGTTATTTTTTATATTTTATCCCATAAAATATTTTAACATACATTCAGCATTCCATTTGACATCTGTTACGATTTTTTTTCTTAATAATAAAAAGGTAAGTGGGATATGCATTGTAAAGTAATATTGTAAATAGGGGATAAAGTATATGACAAACTATTTTGAAGGGTAAAATATAAGTTGAATTTTAATAGGGATTTTAAATTAATTCATCCAAAGATTAATCATGCAATATTTTTGTTTTCTTCTTAGGGATTGTTTGTTATCACAACTCAAAATAATGGAATCCAATTTTAACATCAAAATCAAAAAATCAGAATCCAAAACGAAAATTACTAAATCAAATAAAATAATTACTCCCTTTGTTAAAAAAAAAAGTATAACAATTTCTTTTTTTTTCGTCCCATTAAAAATACAATCTTAATATTTTTTTATAATTTTTGGGGTTAAGATTATCAAAATATCCATCCTTTTTATTTTATTTCGCATCATCATATCCCATTGTTATTTTTTGTTCTCTTTTCTCTCTCTCACGTGTACAAAGGATGAAGGTGTCATTTTACAAAATTCAACTTTTTCATCAATCCGAATTATTGGGTTATATTATTTTGGAACGGAGGGAGTATTAGAAAAAGAGGTGTGAAACATTATGCCCAAAGAAATTAGAAATTAGAAAATGAATTAATTTTTTTTTGGATTTCTATTTTCTACTTCTAATTCTTCATGTTGGAAAACAAAAAGCCATAGCAAAATGTCGATTTGTTAGTCAGAGAATCCAAAAGAGAAATTCAAAATTGAAAGCCATATCAAACATGACCTTAGTATATTGATCATTTTACATAACCTATATGATCTTATTTCACATATGATCTTAGTATAAAATTTGATTTTTTTTCTTTAAAATAATTCTATATTTTAAGATAATTTGGCTTGGTATTTATAAAAATATAATGCCAATATCTATGATCAAAAAATATATAATACTCCTTCTGTCCCATATTATTTATAACACTTTTTTTAAAACTGTCCCAAAAAATGACTTTTTTGGAAAGCTTTTAACATAAAACAATCAAATCGCCACATTATACTCTACTAACGCATTTCTCATCTGCTACAATAAACTTCATTCCAAAAATAAAAAATAAAAATAAAAATGAAAATAAAAATTTATCAAATCACATAAAAATTCTATACATATAATATCTAGTGCTAGGTCAAACGCTTATACTAAGAAGTATCATCTTTTTCTCAAGACATAACATTTTTAATAAGATAGTACTATTATTTTAACATCTTCTTGGTCAAATATTGATACTCCCTCTGTCCATATAATTTACTACATTTGTACATGTGAGACAAAAAGCTTTTTGTATTATGAATAGTCCGTAAAACGATCGAATATTATTTTATGTAAAATTATTATGAAATATTAATGATAATTTTAATTATAATATTCAACCCTGAAATTTGACATAACTTTATTGTATTATTTAAATGAATAACAAAACTCTTTAAAATATATGTTTAATAATATAATTATTATTGATTTTTGTATTCTCTCCGTCCTATATTAATCGTAATATTTTTCTATTTGGTCAGTCTCAAAAAAATTACAATCTTTCCTCTTTTAATAAACTTTTAAAATAAAAAAAATATCAAATTAATCTCATCTATTACAGTATACCATTATCTCCTCTTCTCCTTTCACAAGTGCTACAATAAATCCCATCACCATCAAAAAAATATTTTTTCTTCATCAAATCCACACAAATTTAACACTAATATAAATTCTCGTATCGGATCAAAATATTTTAATAAATATATAACGGAGGGAGTAATATTTCTGGGACCGAGATAATATAACCTTTTCTAAGTACATATACAAAAAGCTTTAGAAAATATGATATTATTATTATGTTTTGTTAATGATTAATGGATGATGAACATTAAATAAACAAAAAATTAAAAAAATAAAAACAAATCAATGAATATATCTTAACAACATATAAATTAATAACAATAAAAATTAAAACCATACAAAAATTAATAACAAACTCTCTTTTTTAATACAATAATTATATTAGGCCGGAAAGGTTTATCTTGTTGACCTCACCACCGGCGTAAATTGAAACCATCAGGCCATCGCAATTCACATAGACCACACATCTACCGAACCATCTGGCAGGTGAATTCAACGCCGATCAATTCGAACCGGAATCGATGACGGAGCGGAATCGCCAATCGATCTCACCTGAACAATCCGCTCCATCATCATCAGCTGCTGCAGTGGAATCTTCAACGACAAAGCAGAGGTACAATCTAACCCAATTCATCAAGCCAATTTGGTCTGAATCGTGCGGCATCGATTTTTTTTTTGCTTGTATCTCGATTCGGTTGATTAGGGTTGATCAGTTTGCGGTGAAGATGTTGTGGTGTTTTTTCTATGTTGATTCGAATTAGGTTTAGGATCAGATATGAGATATGAGGTGATGAATTTGAGCTCAGGTGTGATTGGGAGCTCGGTTTTGGTAGTGTTGGTTTAGTCAAGAAGAGTTAGCTCCCTTATTATGTGGTCAGGGTTCGACACCTGTGGAGGAAATGACGGAACACTCTCCCCGTTATAGATATATAACAAGATAAGACTGACTGCATATATCTCGTCCTCCTCACTCCCTGCACTTTGCGGGATTATGTGGGCTTGTAACTTTGTTTTGCTTTTATATCGATTTGGTGAAATAGATATACAAGAGGAAGTTTTTAAGGGGTGTTGACATGGAGAAGATGAGTTGTGATATAGCTGAGTTTATGACGAATTGAGATGTGTTATGGTGATAAGTGGTGAAGGGATGTCGATCACTATCCTGTTTCGTGATTGTCACTCGTAGGAAGCAGTGGCCATATTGCCATTCCTTATTGGGTTTTCGCATAATTGAGAAACTTCTGTTTTGTTTTGTTGTTTTTCCTTGTATTCTGAGAGTTCATAGGGAGATGATCTGATGTGTTGATGGCTTATTTCAGTATATCATTAAGATAAATAGCCTTATACAATGTCAGTGATTGGATCCTGTTACTTCTGCAACTCTAATAACTTGTCTATACTCCCTGGTAAATGTATTTGAAAATGTCTCTCACTCTCCCTTTAAGCTGATAATGCTTCATTACTCTCTGCTTTACAGAAGGAAGAGGAAATGGGATCAACCAAATGAGTCCTTGCTTCCAGCAGCAGTGTCTGTTCCTGGGTTTCTACCATTAACTATGGGTGGAATTACACTTCCAGGAGCTGCTTCAGCTTCTGCAACTCTCTTGGCAAATATTCTCACAGCAAATAATGCAAATGCACTATCTATCATTCAGACACCAACTATACAAAACGAAGCAGTTGCCATGATCCAAAAGCAAACCCAAGTGAGCATTGTGCCACACCTTTTACTTTGATCTTCCCAACATGCATCACTTTTTATTTGAGAAATGGTTCATGCTGTGGAAGTTAATCAAGATATTGTTAGTTTATCAATATCATTGTCTTCAGAAAAGATATTGTTCTGTTCTGTCGTTTTCTCCATTTTTATATCGAATTTCCATTTTGAGTGTCAAATGTTTGGCATAAGGGACATAAAACAGAGAGTTTTTTTTATTGAGATTGCACGTATGTTTTTTCTTTTAGTCCCAGAAGAAGTACTTTGGAATTAGGATTCAGCATCCCTTGCCTTCGAACACTTAATTCATGTTGGATTTTAGCTTCATAATGGTACTCTAATTATGATATTTAGTTTGGGTAAAGTGAAAAGCGATTAGCCACATTCTAATTTGTGTGTGGCTACTGCGAGTGACTGAGATCTAAAAATCCTGATTCTAAGTGAGGGGATCACTACGTTTTGCTCACTTGTGGTGTTTTTATGTCCTCACTTGGATTGCCTGCTATCTATTTTTTATTTAACTATTCAGATTTGGAGACCCACCATCTCAAAAGTATGTAACCTTATACCTCAATGGCCACGGCTCCCCACATGTATATGTTTAACTCATTTAATTTTTAAGTGCTTATTTTAGAAACTGAATCCATTCACTCAAGATATTAAGGGTTCCGGTTATGGACCTGTGGTGGTTTTGTGGAGTATTCAAATCACTAAAACCAAAAAAGAATGATATTGCGTGGAAGTTAAGTGGTTGCTATACCTAGGCTATAGCAGATCATATCAATCAGGGATTAAGCAATTGTATTGCAAGTATAAGATGACTATAATATTATTGCAATTAGTGCCCTTCTTCTGCTTTGTCTAGTGCTTTGAGTAATCATTATGGCATATGCCAGGTTTTTATATTCTTGTAGTTGGTCTTATTTAGATGACTATAATGTTAGGTTGCACTATAAATTAATCATCTTGTGTTGGGCTCTGTATATTTCTGGAGAAGTACACCATCAACACCTCTGCATGAAACATCAATTGGCATAGAAAACCTGGTTTTTCATTTTCCTTGGTCAAAAGGAGGGCCAAATACTGTAAAGTAATTAACCTATCTTTACATGTGTTGTTTGCATGATGCAGTCGAAGATACAAGATGAGTTAATTATAGCGAGGGAAATAGTTATAAATGATGCAGAAACAGCTATTCGTTACAAGCTGACAAAGCGTCAGACACAGGAAGAGGTAATGCTATTTGTAACTTATTTAAACCTGTATGAACAGATGCCATTCAGAATGCATTCACTTCTGTCTCAACTTAAGTTTGTTGAATCTTTCCCTACCACTTGGTACTTGATTTCTCTGATATCCTGTCTTCTTGAAATTTCACAGATTCAGAAGACCACTGGTGCTGTTGTAATAACTAGGTTAGTTGGTAAAAGTAAAACCCATGCTATGTGTGATCCGTGAATGTGTTCTTCTCTATGTAAATGCCTTAGCTTGATTGTCTTTCAGGGGCAAGTATCGTCCGCCAAACTCTGTACCCGATGGTGAAAAGCCACTGTATCTTCACATCTCGGCAGGGGCACAAGTGAGTTTTTCTGAGTCCCCTTCCTTGGACACACCAAAATTCAATGCATTGGGCTAGTGTGAAACTTTTCCAGAGTGTTGGTTTCCATCATGAAGTGTTCTATTTTTGGCACATATGCTATGGTTCGCAGAACTGGCACTTGTGCAATTGATTCTTGGAGTTATTTTGTGCATAGTTAGATTTCTTCCCCCTGCTCTGATTGCTAGTGCTGAAAGTCTTCATGGTCTTTGCATACTTCACCAAATCGGTTGACTTGGGTTGATCTATCATTCTTTTGTGTGTTGCCCGACTACTCAACCGGGGGACTGATCATTCCTGTCTTGATCAATCCAATTACGGGTAGACCACTGACGAGGTTCATTCAGTAGAAAACTACTTTCTTTAGCCTTAGAAAATCAGTTCTCCTGAATATACTTTCATCTGAAATTACACAAGATGCTCAAGTTTGTAGGATCACATTTTTAATTTTAGACTTTTTTACTTGTGCCTCGTACTAATGCACTTCTTGGGCCTAAACCGTACCAATAATGGTGTGTAAACTTACCAAGTGCCAAATATGTGGGGATTATGTGATTCCAACTTGTGAACTCTTGTTATACTTGCTTTCATACCATGTTGAGATTTCATCTCTATTATAAGCATTGACTTGTGATGGAAGGGGCCCAAATATTACTATATCTTAAATTGGGGTACCTAAGTTGCTTGCTTGACTATTACGCTTCTTTGATCATTATGACCTATTCTTTGGAAGGCACGAATTACTCTTTTAACATTGGATTTTGACAGTTGAAAGAGACAGCTGAGCGAATTATCGCGGTTGATCAGGCAGCAGCCATTGTTGAGGAAATGCTGAAACATGGTCAAAATATTCCAATACCATCCAGTATAAATTCAGCAAGTGGTGGAGTAAAGGTATATTCTGTTTCCATTTTAATTTCTATTTAAGACGATGAGAGATCTAACTTTGTGATTATGGTAATCAAATCAGGTTTGTCAGCCACTGAGCACATGTGTGTATTTGGGCTTTGATGCAGATCCATCAATAGATATTGTTGCTCGTATACGTGGACCTAATGTAAGTTTCAATGTCTATTGTTTTCCCTCTTCATTCTTATCTTGTTCAGATGTTAGGGTATCGGATTCCATTTGCCGAGATTCAACAGACAGACCACAACATGTTAACCCAGAATGCTTCCTGATATAGTTGTTTCAGTTTGGATTGAAATGATTTCCAAAATCTAGTCGAATCATGCACTTTTGGGTCATCTGTCTGGATCACTTCTTTGACGTATACTTTCGATATCCAAAATCAGGATACTTGAGAGTAATAAATTATATTTTGGTAAGCATATGGATAATGGTGATAGCATCAATGAGGATGCCACTTGTAGGATCAATGCCTTATTCTAAATTTGGAGTGTATTCCACTAGAGTATACCCCTCAAAAGGCAAAAATACTATTAAGGCGGCCTTTAAAACAATTTCTATCCGTGCTTCTGAAACTTAGGCTTGACTGTGAAGAAGTGCCATGTCATCTATAGAGTATGGGCCATATGGCTGTCTTGCTGTATCTACTCAAGAAGATAGATATGTTAGAGATCGATCTACATAGAACTTGCCGCAACTAATTAGGAAGATGACTGAAGCCTGAAGGTTTCCAGAATCCAGTTGGATGTTAGGTGTGGGATGGTGGGATGGTGGGATGGTGGGATGGTCACATTTTTACCAAGTCACTAGGGGCTTATGTGTCAAATTGTGAAATGATTTATATAGATGAAAAAGGGAGCGGAAGGAACCCGAAGAGAACTTGAATGGAGATCATTAAAAAAAAGAAATATTTGGAATCAACAGATCAGAACAATCTGACTTAGGTGCCATGCCAAAGGACATCTCAATGCAATATATGCACACATTTGATGCTATATGATTCAAAAAATGCATTAGACTATACTGATGAAGGCTTAAGTGATATTTATGAGGGAAAAAGGAACTTCTAGCTAGTAATGGCCTGTGCTTATGTTGTTCTTGAGAGATTGAATGGTGGACATCGTTAGGTTGATTATTAAACAGATAAAATGAAGAAGGCTTTGAAAGAAACCTAAGGGGGAAAAAATGGAAACTTAAAGCGCATGATCTCCACTGCTAGATCTATCTAGTAAAACCTAAGAATAGATGGTGTTGCACAATATAATCCTTTTACTTTGCTTGTTAAGGCATACCGGTTTCTATCTATTTGCATAACTATTAATTTCTTTCTTTGGACTTTGTGTATTTAAAGTACTGACTGGTTATTCTATAGGAGTTCTATGCTCTTTGATTTAGCATCTCAGGGATATGTTTTTCTTTAAAAAAAAAAAAGAAAGAAAAAAAATTGTTGTTCATTTTACTATATTTCTTGTTTTTTATTTTATGCGATGAGAAAGAGGCGTTCTAATTTTCTAGCTTTCCTGAATCTCCATTCCATGGGAGAGCTCGTTTTTGTGTTTGGTCTGTTTGGGTTTTGTTTTTGCAGGATCAATATATAAATCACATTATGAATGAAACAGGAGCAACAGTCTTACTGCGAGGGCGTGGTTCAGGAACCCATGAAAGCATGCTTGCAGAAGGTGCTATTTCCCTCTGTACATATGCTGAATATTTGGCTTTTGTCATGTATTTCCTTTCTCCTTCTGACGAGAATGAGCCTTGTCTATCCCAACTTTGCTGATGCTTTGTTTTACCTGGTTCCAGGACAACAACCGCTCAATCTCTTCCTGTCATGTAATAATTTGAAGGGACTTGAAGATGCAAGGTTGTTGGCGAACAATTTGTTGGATACTATCAGTCGGGAATGTGGCTCCACCAGGTAACAGCCGATCAAAAAGTTTATGAGGTCTATATGTAAGCCTGAGATTACATGGGATACTGGTAAATGAATTAATTGACAAAAGCTGGTGGAGCAATACTAGTAGTTGAGCACGCTCCTAAGGGTAAACAAACAAGCAAATCATTTGTGTCTTCATTCAGCAGATACTGCCTCACTTCTTGGTGAAATGCTGATAAATTTGTGGGGTCTTTGGGGTCTAGATAAATCACTGAGGTACTCTAAATAATGATATGGATTTTCTCTTCTGTTTATTCTCTCTCTCTCTCTCATACATTATTTTCCGCTGCGTTTTTGTTCTTGTTGTGATTTGTCCTGTATCGATGAGCATTAGCATTTTTGTTGCAGGGTCTTGTCAGGGGCAGCTTATGCTGCTGTTCCTCCTCCGCCAAGTCTGTTGGGTGGTGTTCATAGTTTCAGGATTGAGCCGCAGGCAAACCTTAGTGTATCTCCTAATCCAGGTTCCTTGGTGCCGGCTCCCATATCATCCTCTAAAATTTCTGCATCTGGATCGGGTACTGTCTTTCCTTATGGACAACTCCCTCAGCCCGTACCCTTGCTTAATGCTGGTCACTTGCAACCGAATGGAATCTCATATGCTCAGCCACCATTAACCAGCGGCACTAGTTATGATGGTTACGGTGGTATATACCCACAAGCGACGCCTTTGCAACAAGTAGCACTCGCCCTCAGACGGTCAAATTCTGCGGTGCCTGCAGAAGCTCCAGCAATGCCTGCTGCATATTTGCAAAAAACGGCAATTAGCTCTTCTGAGAAGAAGGGTCCGTCTCAGAAACGGAAGTTTCGGGAATCGCCAGCTGCTTTACAGGGAGCTGCAGTATCCCCACAGGTATCGCTCCCTACTCATTGCTAAATCCTAGGTTGATGGTGCTTCGTTTTTCGCCTCACTAGTTTTAGAGAAAGGGGTTGGGAATGCTTACACAGAATTTAGGTGCTTATATGTTTCTCCCTTCAACACCATGTACCAAGGCAAGTCAGAGGGGATTCTTGTATAGCTTCAATCCTGATGGGGTTGATGCTCCATTTGTTCCCAGTAGGCTTGCACATCTGTCAAAAGAACTTGCTTGGTATACAGAAAAACGGTGGTCAGAAAGGCATTTTGTGTGGCGCCTTACAGAATAATATGGTTACCCCTAGCTGCATCCAGTAGACAAATTGACGAGTGTGAGATCTCCTTTTTTGGCCCCCTTAACTAGCATCTCTCCATTTTCTGTATTTTAGGAGATAATGTGATACAGCCTATAGATAGTTGTAGTAAAAAAATACGTGTTGGCATATATACTTTCCCGACTTTCATTTGTTTCGTACCAGCCTCTGTTTATTGTAATCCAAATTAGTTTTTGTAGGAGATTTTCTGTGGAACCATGGTAATAAGAAAAGGCTTTGCTGTAATTTTCAGATTAATTAGTCCTGTAGATCGAATTATCTCTCTTTATCATGTTTTCCTGTTGATTTGTGTCTATGATAATTGTACTGCTGTGAACTGAACTTGGATGAGCCTTACCTGTTTTTGCTTATGACAAGAGGTGAACCTGTAGATTATCTGATAATTAATTGGCTCTTTGGGATTGGGAACTGTTAGTTTTCGGCCTGGACTTGGACAATCTAGTTTGGTTCCTCTCTGTTTTAGCGTAGATTCTTAGCTGAGTGTGCTAGACAATTTAGACAGGGCACATTGGTTTGGCCAATTATTTGGTACATGATATCTGAATTGGTGTCCTAGTTATGATCCTCTGGGTATATCAAGTCCTACAATCTAGGTTGTGCGTGGATGAAGGCTGAAGTGCTTCTTCATTCTTTACCTTTATTGGGGGAATTTCATTCCATGATTGATGTTGAAAGTTGAAACCATCAGATCTATTTTAGGAGAGTGACAAATATTCTATGCTTTTAGCTGATGCAACATAATGGGACATAGACTTGATTGCTTGATTTTTTCTTGTGATTTTCCTCGCCCATGTTATCATAACATATGCAGAGTGTCGACTACATCAATAAAAACCTACAGAACACATCATGGGTGGTCCGATTTATCAAGAAGAAAACCTAGCTCTGATGAAAGAAATTCTTCTTGTTTGCAATATTGTTTTTCATTCCAATCTCAAATAACGAACAAGTGATAGCATAATTTGCTTTAATAGTGTGTTTATGCTGTACTAGTTCAGGCCTTTCTCACATGTATATATATTCTAACTTTTGCTACTTTATGACCCAGGTATTTTCTGTGACGTGTTGGACACTTATTTGTTTCACAGGATTTACAGCTTGGTTGGAAGTTGATCTGTGCAGCATGTTTCAAGTGTCGAGGAGTTGATGATGCTTTTCATGTGACCTTAGAAGATGGCCCTTTTTCAAGCATATATCTATAGTCTCGTACTCTTCTATCCTTATATTCACGTCCCACGACTAAGGTCTACTCCTAAGATATAGTTATTATGAGTTGTTCAGGTTTACTACTTGGAATAGGAGCTAGGGTCTCCCACAGTTACTGAATTACGTAACCCTTCATTCCACATACCAAGAATGGCTTTTCTAGTGTTATTTTTCGCAATACTTACATGCTGAACAAGCATTTGGTTATCGTTTGCTAACTACGAAGAAGTTAATTTCTTAAATGAAGGACCCGTTTGTTTTAGCCGATTAAGTTTGTCGAACTGATCTATATGCACTTTTTGACTCCGAGGTGTGCTTTCAAGACGTGTTTATAAGCCATTAGCACTTTTGTTTGCAGGAAGGCTGCAAGGGTAGTCCACCCTTGTAAACGGCAGGAAGCCTTTGTTAGCTTCGGATTTGGCATGTTAATTTGTCTCAATGCTAGAATTGGTTCTCATTATACTTAACAAGTAGGTTTGTGTTCTAAATGCTCACTGCAGGGAACAGAAACTATATATCTTGGTACACCTTCAGCTGATATTGATACTGGACATGTTTCGGTTCTCCCTCCTCCTCCGAAGTTCACATGTCCAGCATCAACAGCAATGCCACCACCTCCTCCAAAGAAGTCCGCAACTCCATCGTCAGCAGCAATGCCACCACCTCCTCCGAGGGGTGTCCCTACTGTTCCTCCACCATCCTCCAGGAGCCTGACAGAATCTGTGCTGGCTCTAAAATCTTGTTCGTCGACCCTTGTTCATAAAGAAAGTGGCACTGTTAGTGTTCCAAGCAAATTGAAACAGGAGAACGTCCCAGGTATCCCACACATGGTTTGTTAGATTGCATATGCCATCATCTTGTTCACCCTTTTTCTTTAGATATTGATTACAAGTATTTCCTGTTTGTGCAGATACGTTGATTAAGCTAATGGAATATGGGGAAGATGACGAGGATGAGGATAATGACAATGATGAAAGTGACCCTAGGACATACTCCAAGATTAGCAGCAAAGCGGCGGTTTCGAAGCCATTCTGGGCATTATAAGCTTCCTGATCATCGAGAAAGTTCGGTCTACAAATGAGCTACGGATGAAAAGGATATTGGATTTCAAACCAGAAGCTATGAAAATTGGACTAAAGTGTCTTCAACTTCACTCGTCCAACGGATAATCGATGGTTGTTACTGTTGTAGAAAACCTTTGTTGGTTAAAGTGTTCGACTTGCCTTGTACGCTGTCGAAATCCTGGTAATTTAGTGTTTGATGAGAATTTGATGCTGGCTATTGCAGAGTATCAGTGAATAGTTGACGACATCTGTAATTGTTGTCGATATTCACCAATTGTATTGTATTTTGATGAATTTGGGGAACTAGTCCCTTCAGGACTGATACTTAAATATTAGTACTAATCTTTTAATTGAATTTCTTAGTAGCTTTATTTTTTCGAAATTTTTCTGTGAAGGATGCTCACATTAGCATTCTCAACAATAAAAAATGGACTTAACATTGTGTGTCAAAAGGCACACCGTGTGTCAATGACTTAATTTGTAGTCGAGATGCAAACAATTAATATGAAAGAATGGTTGAGATTTAGTTACACAAAAATAAATTGAACTAGGAAAAATTTTCAGGAGGTATCATTTTCCTAAGTTAATTTCCATAAAATACCTCATCTTTTTTTTTTCCATGGAAATACCACCTTGATTTTTTTTTAAGAAAAAGAAAACCAATCAAATTTGTAGTTTTTTATTTTAATATATTATATCTTTATCTTTAAAAAAACAATCAAATCTGTAATTTTTAGTTGGATAGATTCTATTTTAATATATGATCAATATTGTCTTTTGTCTTCATGGATCAATATATTGATCAATCTTATTGATCTATCAATAGTATGAATCATACTCTTTGTAGTCAGTTCGTCGTCGAAAATTCAAATCTCCATATTGCGTTTTGTCGTCGTCGTCGTTGTAAGTTCGTCGTCGCCGTCATCCTCGTCTTTAGTACATCATCATCGGTTCGTCGTACGGTCGTCATCATTGGCAATTCGTCGTCGTCGTTAGCTCGATATCATCGTCGTCATCGTCAGTTTGTCGTTCGTAGTTCGTCATCGTCGTTGGTAGTTCGTCGTCATCGTCGTTAATTAGTAGTCGTCGTCGTCGTTAGTTTGTCGTCATCGTCGTTAGTTCATTGTCATTGTCATCATTGTTAGTTTGTCGTCCAGTAGTCGTCGTTGTCATTAGTTCGTCGACATCATCGTCCCCACTTCGTTGTCGTCGGGAGTTCGTCACCGTCGTCGTCGTTCTCGGTTCGTCGTCGTCATCCTCGGCTCGGATTTAAAAATAATTGATTTTAGAAAATTGAATTTTGGATTGAATAATTATATTTAGGGAAAGGATCTCCTAATTAATTATGGATATGTAATAAGAATGAAATAATGATGGGGTTTAATTAAAACTGTATAGACGTACCTATCAATATACAAATAATAATTATTTTCATTTATCTTGATAAAAATATTATATTTAATCAGTAATCTTTTCAAATCCCTTCGAATCTTCTCACTCTTGAGGGAGTTGTTTAGTTTAGAAAAATCAATTGAACTATCCCTATTAATTCCTCACAATTGCTATATTAAAAACTCACAACATAATATTCGAAGTAGGGATATTGAAATATCTTTGTAATCCCTTCCCTCCCCTTAAAATCAAATCCGGATCCTCTGTCTTTGGAAACCAATAGCACTGTGTGTTGTTTGAGTGTTTTTTTTTTATTTAAAAAATCTGAAAAAAAAATTTAAAACTCCATTAAAAAAAATCAACCCTAAAAAAACCTAAAAAAACTTAATAAAAATAACCCTATAAAAAATTATGTCAATAAAAAATTCAAAACAAAAATAATCCTTAAATCATCAAACAAATCTAATCAAATAGCCTAGATGCACGACTGTACCAACAGCACCATTCCCCCAACAGGCATGAATCCATCTCCCTCACAAAAAAACCTTTTTAAGTTTCCATGTGGGAGTTTTATTAGGATGAAAAGAAAGAAAAGTGAAGACGAGGGGAAGGGAGGGTAGGGGATTAGAGGAGAGAGGAGGGAGAGGTGATAAATATCTATAATGTTTGTGAGTTGAGAAAAAAGGATAGATAAGTACTCAGTTTCATTGAAAATATAAAAACAATAAATAATAAATATTATGTAAATAATGATACCTTTTATTTATTTTGGTAAACATATTTTATTTAATCAGCAATATCTCTTAATCCCTTCGAATCCTTTTTTAAAACTCACAAACATATTTGAAGGAGGGATATTGAAATATCTTCGTAATCCCTTTCCTTCCCCTCAAAATCAGATCTCACAAATAGTACCATAATTCTCTTCTTATCCAAGAAGATAATCCATATATTAAAAGGACTTCAAAGAAGCATGCATCAAGTATTTAGAATACCTTGTTACGCTAACTTATCAAGGCTTTAAAACTTGTAGGTACTCGTTAGAGCCCTTGCATTGGAGTACGTAACATAGGTTGGCTATGTTTTTCAAAGAACTAAAAATAAAGATTTGGCCCAAAGTTTTGTTGCATAGAACGCAATCGTATAAAAATCTTAACTAAAACTGTAGATAGTCCTATTATATATACTCAAAAGCACCCCTTTTTCTTTTCTTTTTCTTTTTTTTTGAACCTTTTACGTGATTTCAATTTCTTAACTACTACCTCAGAGTCTTTATTTATTGCCATGCCCATCACAATAGGGTCAAATTAGAATATTTAAACACTTATTCATACCCTAAACGTATTCTAATATGTAATAATGAAAATAAGGATCGAACCTACAGGGATGGTTGGTGCAATTATAAAGATTATAATGACCATAACAAAACTTTACCAACTCTATGAAGAGTAGTAAATTAGGGGTTGTTTTTAACCTAATTAAACTAATTAAATTATTGAGATTAAACTAAGACAATCTAAATTAACAGAGAAATGGATTAAGGTTTTTCTTATGTGATAAAATATAGACAGATCGATTAACTACGTTATACCTTTATAGGATCAATCATGGATGATTATCATATTCATTATTTAGATAGGTTTGACCATGATATCTTTGGGCATAAAGCATCGCATTCGCTTAATTGTTAATTACCATTAAGCTTTGTATATTAACCTAATTTATCTATCACTAACATACCGATGAGCTCGTATATGCTAAAAATAAATAAATTGAATGCAAGCATGAGAATATACCAAACATAAACCTATATAGTAATAAGGTTAAACTATGATGTTCACATGCAATCAATCATTACGTCATGACAATGAGATTAAATCATGAATTGTTATTTGCTATCAATTTAATCACTTAACGCGATTAATAGGTAGGTTATGATATCCATAGGGGACCAAACTAATTGATTTCATAACATATAATAGTTTAACATCAAATTTAATGCAACAATCATAAAGTTCGAATCTGGTTTGTTGATCTAACTCATCTCATGATCCATTTTAAGTTAGAATTTCATTAATCTATCCCTACTAGATTACTACTCACTCATGATCATTACTGTTGAAATATTCGTGAAGGGAGCAAGAAGGTCCACGAAACAAGTGTTCAGGATGTTTGTCAAAGCGCCCGGGCACGGACTATGCTGCAAAAACACCTAACCAGTTGTTTCAACAAAGTGCCCAGGCGCGGCCCGATGCTCACAAACATTGCTTCAGGAAAAATTACATTGCGCCCGGACGCCGTTATGCCCACGTCCGAGAGCGGTTCTCCACAGATTTGAGTCCGTCTTTTGATTCTGATTTCTTATTCAAGGCCTTTAAATATCCCATGTTATTACGTTTTTGAGGTACGAGAGTGTGAGATCAATTCATAGAGAATCCTCTAGGGTTTGGTGAGCGAAACACAAACGTGATCGAGTGAATTCGGGTATAGACGATCGCTATAATCAAGTTATTAGTTAGTGATTATTTTCCCATGGATTTTTTCTTTCCCTTGAGGGTTTTTTCCACATAAAGACCTGGTGTCATTTTCATTCGTTTATTGTTTTGATTGCTCTTCGTGATTGATTATTCGTGACTGAGATCATCTTCGGATGCATAATTCTTAACAAGTGGTATCAGAACCAGGTTACGAGGGCTAGGGAAAAAGGTTGGATTTTGCAGATAAAGATTCGATTTTTCTGAGTCTAATTTGTCGAAGGAGATATTTGAAGACTAGGGTTTGCTAGATCTTATGAAATTGAGAAGATGGTGAATGTTGCTAAGTCCGAGATTGAGCCATTCGATGGGAAGACGAATTTTACCATATGACAAAGTACTATTCCAGATATCCTTGTGCAACAAGGATTATACAAAGAATTGAAGGGAGAGACGCCTATTGAGATGAAGGATGATGATTGGGAGGAACTTTAAGCAAAGACTACATCCACAATCCGACTTAGTCTCGCATCAACGGTTAAGTACCGGGTGATGACACAGACATCTCCTAAGAAGATATGGGAGAAGCTGGAATCAATTTACATGTCCAAAAATTATTGTCAAATAAGCTCTTCCTGAAGATTGACTTGTTTAATCTGAAGATGAAAGGAGCTGATTTGAATGATCATGAAGCAGAGTTTAATCGATTGATTACTCAGTTGGCTACCTTGGATATGAAGGTGGATGATGATGATCAAGCATTGATTTTGTTGAAGTCTCTTCCTAGTTCGTACTCAGGCTTGAAGACTACCTTACTTGTTGGGAAGGACAAGTTGAGGGTAGATGAGGTCACTGCAGCTGTTCTTGACATCAACAAGTTGAATCCTTCAGGTTCGTCCAGTCAAGGTGAAGGGTATATGGTGAAGTCAGAGAACAGAGGACGAGGTTAGTTCAAAAAACAGGGTGCTCGAGGGAAGTCACGTTCTAAGTCTCGATCGGGGAATCGAGGTCTCTCCTAGGTTGAATGCTACATGTGTCATGAGAAGGGACATATGAAGGCTTAATGTCCTCAATATTAGAACAAGGAAAAAAAACCGTCAAGTTCCACAAATGTGGTTGCAGATAAGTCCGATGCCAATAATGGTGTCACTACAAAAAAACTGCTTTTTAGAGATGGAAAAACTTTGTGACGGAAAATATCCGTCGTAAAATTTTTGAAAATGCGACGGATCCGTCGCAAAAGAAAAGAAAATTTTGCGACGAAAAAGTCAACGACCGTCGCAAAAATATACAACTTTAGCGACGAATCCGTAGCAAAATAATATAGTGTATCCCTTTTTGTTACGGATCCGTCTCAACTATATTGGTTTCCAACCCTTGAAGAAATTTTGAATTTTCATTTTGTTTTTTAGCGACGGATTCGTCGCAAATGTTTTAAAATTAGGAAGCAACAAATAGTCAAGTTTCAAATTTTAAAATTTCGGGAATTTAAAAGTTTTTTTTTAAATATAGAGTGTTTCGCTACGGATCCGTAGCAAATCGGACTGTTTGCGACCGATCCGTAGCAGAGTTGTCATATTTACAACGGAATGCGTCTGAACTACATTGGTTTCCATCACTTAGAAAAATTTTCAATTTGCATTTTGTTTTTTAGCGACGGATCCGTCGCAAATGTTTTAAAATTAGGAAGTAACAAATAGTCAAGTTTAAAATTTTAAAATTTGGGGAATTTAAAATTTTTTTAAATATAGAGTGTTTCGCTACGGATTCGTAGCAACCAGACGTGTTTGCGACGGATCCGTAGTAGATTTGTCATATCTACGACGGAATCTGTCACGAAATATATTTTTCAAAATATATTATTATTATTTTTGTTTATGGTGTAAATATTTTTTCCATTTACGATGATACGTTTAAGTTTGTTACATCAAATAAAAATAATTTAAAAATATTAATATTTTCTTTCATTAGAACGAAAGTATATTTTGTTAACATTATAGTTTGATATATTAATAATCGCTTATAACACATAAAATAGATCAAAACTTAAAAAGTAAAAAAAAAAAAAAAAAGACCGTAGCGTTTGGGAATATCTTGTTAAACGTAATGCATATCTTATAAACTCGTTCCAAGGTTAGGATCTAGGGTTTAGGGTTAGGTTTAATTATTTACATGTCAATGTGTTGAGAATTTAAAAGTTTAGGGAATTTAAAAGTTTTTTTAAATATAGAGTGTTCCGCTACGATCCATAGCAAAATTGTCATATCTGCAATGGAATCCGTAGCAAAGTTGTCATATCTGCGACGGAATCCGTTATTATTATTTTTGTTTATAGTGTAAATATTTTTCCATGTACAATGATACGTTTAAGTTTGTTACATCAAAATAAAATAATTTAAT
The DNA here is from genome assembly GCA_035668315.1 of Drosera spatulata. Taxonomy (NCBI): domain Eukaryota; kingdom Viridiplantae; phylum Streptophyta; class Magnoliopsida; order Caryophyllales; family Droseraceae; genus Drosera; species Drosera spatulata. Next base: position 55,328 of record JAOVYX010015317.1, read on the forward strand.
AATATTAATATTTTTTTATTTGTGCATGTATTATGTATAAGGTTAATTTTTAACTTTTATATTTTTTTAAACGGTGTAAACATTTTGTGGTGTCGTATACTCAGACACGTTTAATTTTGTTACAATAAAACATGATGTCCTGATAATTTTTAAAAAAAATTTCTATTACAAATTGATTATCGTTCTTGTTAGGATCGGGTTTGATATATTAGTAATTACTTCCAACGCATAAAGTAAATAAAAGCTAATTTTACGAAAAATTTTGGAATAGCTTGCTACGTGGATGATGTTAAAGGGATTGGTTATCTTATGAGCTGGAAATTAGGACAATTAGGGTTATTTTGTATCGTCGGTCAAAGTATGGAGAAGGATCCGTAGCAAACTGGATAGTATTTGCAACGGATTCGTAGCAATATACTGAATATTGCGACGGAATCCGTCGCAAATGATGCATAATCTCAACTTTTTATTTTTTGATTTTTACGTTGTTAACATATTTGTCGTATACGACGATACGTTCAAATTTGTTACAATAAAACATGATGTCCTGATAATTTTAAAACTTTTCGTTACAAACTGATTATCGTTCATGTTAGGATCGAATTTGATATATTAGTAATTACTTTAAACGCATAAAGTAAATGAAAGCTAAATAATTTTACGAAAAATTTTGGAATACCTTGCTACGTCGATGATGTTAAAGGGAATGGTTTTTTTATGAGCTGGAAGTTAGGGTAACTTAGGTAATTAGGGTTATTTTGTATCCCCAATCAAAATATGAAGACGGATCCGTAGCAAACTGGATAATATTTGCGACGGAGCCGTAGCAATATATTGAATATTATGACGGATTCCGTAGCAAATGATGCATAATCTCAACTTTTTATTTTTTGATTTTTTCGTTGTTAACATTTTAAAAGTTTGTTACAATAAAACATGATGTCCTGATAATTTTGAAAAAAATTTGTTAACATTTTAAAAGTTTGACACAATAAGGGGAGTTTACCTAAAACTACAAAGAGATGAAAAAAAATACCAAACCAATACAAAACGGAATCTTAATTACAAATACATACAATTGGATCCCGAAACCAACGCGCGTAACTTTCAACTGCCAAAACCCACGACGCTCTCTATTCCGCCTCATCATCTCCTTCGCACGCTCTCGAATTGAATCTACCTGAAATTTTCAAATTCTACCTGTCGATTTCACTGGACAATTTTGACAATAATTTGCTGCGAATTTTCTGGGAATTCAATTTTTTGTGAGGCGCTCTATAAATTTGCAACGATAACAATTTCAAAAGGTATCATTGTAACTACTAATTGGTTGAATGGAGTTTCGTTCGAATCATTTTCTCTCAGATTTTGTAGTGCATGCAATGCATTCAACAAATCAAAGGTTTTTTTGGATTCGAAAAAGTGTGAAACATGAATAGAATGTCAAATCTTGTGTGGGTGTGATATATTACTATTTGTTAGTGTTTGAAACATAAATTCATACCTTTAAACAATTAACAAACGCTCTGTTTGAAATTAAACCGGTGCTCTGTTTGGAAATAAACAGGCGCTCAATGAAATTAAACATGCGCTATGTTTGAAAATGAACAGGCATTCTATTTGAAAATGAATAGATGAACAGGCATTCTATTTGAAAATGAATAGACGCTCTGTGTATTTTTTAACAGAGCATCTGTTTAAAATTAAACAGAGCGCCTTTTTAGAAATAAACAGAACGACAGTATAATTTTAAACAAGGGCTCTGGAAAATTTCAAATGGCGTTCTGAATTAAACAGGCGCTCTGAAAATCTTGTGTGGGTGTGATATTTTACTATTTGTTAGGGTTTGAAACATAAATTCACACCGGTAGACAATTAATTGACGCTCTATTTGAAATTAAACCGACGCTCTGTTTGGAAATACACAGACGTTCTGTTTGAAATTAAACATGCGCTCTATTTGAAAATGAACAGGCGCTCTGTTTGGAAATGAACAGACGCTCTGTGTATTTTTAAACAGAGCGTCTGTTTAAAATTAAACAGAGCACCTGCTTAAAAATAAACTGAATGCCTGTATAATTTTAAACAGGGGCTCTCGCAAATTTCAAATTGCGCTCTAAATAAATAGGCACTCTGAAAATCTTGTATGGGTGTGATATTTTACTATTTGTTAGGGTTTGAAACATAAATTCACACCGTTAGACAATTAACCGGTGCTCTATTTGAAATTAAACATGCGCTCTGTTTGAAAATGAACAGGCTATGAAGATTGCAGCATGCCAAGCTGTGCAAGGTGGAGTCTCAAGGATATGCCGCGAGACATAGATGTCTCCTTCAAAAAATTCAATGTGAAAAAGGTAAATAAAATATTCAGAATTTATCATAAATGTCTGAAACAATACAATTAAATAATAATATGGTCTTAAATTAT
>JAOVYX010015318.1:0-28380 GCA_035668315.1 Drosera spatulata
AATAGCATCTCTGGTTTTAGTCATAAACGCATCATCTCATGATCTAAAGTCATCAAAGTTCATCAATACATCCCTACCATTGATCTACTCACGCGTATGCATCAAACAAAGCATGGAATGAATCATAGCATCAAGAACAAACATTTTGTAGAGAATAAATAACTGAGAATGAAGGTTTTACAACACAAATCACGTTCCAAACTGATTCCAAGGCAATACAAACGAATCGTGGATCAATTCCCCTTGAAAAGTTGATCAAAAGCCCTCCAAGGCCTCTCCTCTTCGCGTCTCCACCTCCTCTGATCTCCCCTGCCGTCTCTCAGCTCAATATGATTAGAAGAACCCTAAAGCATGTATTTATAAGCAAGGGTCGAGACCAGGTTGATCCGACGGCTAAAAAGTAATGTACTGCATCTCGAAGACAGTCGTGGCCGTGACAAAACAAGTGTCACTCCCGCGACACGTTAAAGATCCAAATTTTGCTGAGAATCACCTGTCGTGCCCGTGACCTGTATCCGTCGCGCCCGCGACACCCTGCAGCCTGCCCGTGGCACTGCCTGTAGTGGCTGCAACATGTGTGTTGATTACCTAAAATTATTACAAAAAATACTAAATGATGTCAAAAAATTCTAGAAACTTATACAGCGCGTCAAAACTCACTAATCTAGCTTATCGATGTGAAACATTGCCGTAATAGCTCTCGAGGCACATGAAACGACGACAAACTTATGAATTTCAGCCTTGGAGCTCATGACTTGCCATTCTTCTTCATCTTTCATCTTCATTTTGTTCCAAATTTCACGACAATCTGCAAAAAATATAAAAATATAGCAGTACCAATATTCCAAGAAAAAAAGGCGTTAACAAAACTCATTAAACAGTACAAAAGGCATAAAACAAACATTTAGAATAAAGAAATGATGTGTATTTTTATACACATCACTCGCATTCAAATTTATCTTTATATTTATAAAATTGAAAATCTTCAAGTCAATATAAAGGGAAATTATAATGAAGTAGCCGATTTGATCAACAAAAACAAAAACATACTGTTTTTATGGAAATTATTTTTATGGAAAATGACCCTACCATACTGTTTTTCAACAATATTGTCAAAAACATGCAAACAGGATTTTATTTCCAAAAAGATACAACTTCTCAAAACTGAACAGATCCACGCTTCACAGATCAAAAACCGCCATCGTTGTTTCTCCTTTTTCTTTGTAACATTTTGCGGATCCCTTGTCAAAATCAATGCGATCGATTCTCATTGTTGTTATCGTTCTGATCTCATTTGTTTTGGCATTATCATCAAATCCCTTGTCACAATTATTGTGCTGTTTTGATGGAGAACAAGACGATTTTGATTTGTAGGTTTGGTTTCGAGATCGTTTGTGTGTGATTCACATTTCAGTTTTGATGGTTTTGTTGATTATGGTACGAGATCGATTCCAAATCACATCCAGATGTGAATTGAATTTGTTTTATTCGATTTCCGAACATGAGCGATGCTTATTGAGGGATCAAGAGGACTTCACGACATTGTTTGATGTGTCGAAGTGTGTTGGTTTAGGCACAATTAATGTAATTGTCGAGTGTAACAGCAATGTATCAGAGATTATTGGCTATAATCTCTTTTCTGATTGTGACAGTCAAACAGAGAGGCATTTGTATGAAACAGAGTGACAGATCAATTATTGTATCTGAAACAGCACGACAGGTATCTGAAACAGAGCGCCTTAGTGAATCTGGTTTTTTGGAATCTTCTACTATTGGTGCACAATGTTTTGTTGAGCAGAATGTATTCAATGATGTTTTGCCTGGCGTTGTTGTGCCTGAATCATTGCTTCTTTTGGAAGCCGGTACGTCGAGCAGTATGCAACAAATAATGTGTTGTTCACACTGGTCTAATCTTATTCAGAATATAGGCCAGGTTTTCCATGGTGGCGTGCAACATTTTAGGAAATTTCTTGCGCTATATGCGACTGAGGTCGGATTTTGATTTATTTTAAAGAGGAATGAGAAGGAGAGGGTTTACGTAGTCTGTGCTTTCAAAGAGAACAGTGCTTTCAAAGAGAACAGTAGCGAATGGTTCATTAAGGCTTCACTGTGCACATACAATAAATGTTTTTAGATCAGGAAGCTGAATAATACTCACATGTGCGGGCAATTGTTTTTTCCGGAGCAATCTGTGAAGAATATAAAGTCAGAATGGATTGTCGAGGCTGTTACAGAAATGGTACATCGTGATCCTCAAGTTAACAACAAGCAGGTTAGCAATTATTTACAATCCAATTATGGATTGGATTTATCGTATAAGAAAGCGTGTAGAGTCCTTCAGAAGGCAAAGACGATCGTTGGTCGAGATTGTAAGGAGTCTTTTGCAAAACTGAAACCGTATGTGGAAACTTTGACAAGAACTAATACTGGAAGTCGTATTACTGTGGATGTTGATGATAGTACAAATCAATTTTCCAGAATCTTTGTTTCTTTGAATACTTCGATAATTGGATTCAATCATTGTAGACCATTACTTTTTCTCGACGGCACATTCCTGAAGGGTGATTTCAATGGAGTCATATTAGGAGCAACTGGGAAGGATACTAATAGGGGTATGCTTTTCTTTGGTAAAAATTATTGAATTCGTAAGTTTCATTCAAGCGCTCTGTTTCAAATTGACCAAGCGCTCTATTTAGTTCAAACAGAGCACCTTTTTAATTGGAAGCAGAGACCCTGAATGAAAATGTTATTAAACACCTAATGTAATTCAGGCGCTCTGTTTGTATAAAACAGGCGCTTTGTTTTTGTACTGTTACTGTTATCTGACTTTTTGTCTTTTGTTTCTGGTTTTTTTTTAAAACAGGACTTTTTCTTTTGGGATTTACTGTACTTGATAAGGAGACATATTCCAGTTGGCGTTGGTTCCTTTCAAAGCTGCGACAAGTTATTCTTGTTGATCGAAAGATCAATTTTGTATCAGATCGTAATTTGGGTCTTTTACAAGCATTTCCTGAAGTCATTGTTGATCATCCATTTTCCTTTTGTCTTCGTCATCTCATGGACGATCTTAAGGCAAGATACAGAGGTACTAATATGCCGTCATCATACAAGGATTAAATCGTTGGGCTCTTTCAGAGATGTGCATATGCCCCAACGATCACATATTTTTATAAGGAGATGGAAGAGTTTCAGAAAAAAGGAGGCAAACTAGCCGGAGAATTTTTGGAAAGCATAATGCCATATGAGAGATGGGCTATTAGTTTTGTTGCTGGGTGTCGTTATGGGGAGATGACAACAAATGCTGCAGAATGTTTCAATGCTTAGCTTTTGGGCGTGAGGGAATTACCAATCACTCAATTGATGGATCAAATCAGTGTCAAGTTGATGGAGTGGTTCAACAATCGTCAGAATGAGACTAAAGAATGGAATGGCGTGTTATGCCCTAGGATGCTTGACATCCTGAATGATTTATTCAAGAATTGTCGAACTTATGCTATTAAAAGATCATCAGAGTTGCTTTTTGAGGTAATGTCCATACCTACAGCTTCAGTTAATATGAGAGAAAGGATTTGTTCATGTCGTATGTGGCAGACAAACGGCTTTCCCTGTTTGCATGCGGCATGTGTGATTGGGAAGTTTTCTTTGTCGTTAACCAGCATGATGGATCCTTATTTCTTTGTTGAAAGTTACAAGAAAAACTATGAGGCTGTCATATATCTTATTCCTTCATCTATGATCGACCAAATAGCAACAACTACAGATGTTGTAATCGCTCCCCCTAGTGCAGGAAGGCAATCGGGCAGGCCAAAAAAATACTGTATTTTGTCGAGTGGCGAGGAGACACAGCCTATTAAGTGTACTAGGTACAACAAGTTTGGTCACCACAACAGGAAGACATGTCGAGAGGCGACATAGGGATTTTGTGTTGTTTGGTTTCTTTGTTCAATGTTATTCCCAATTTATACATGTAACTAATCATGTTTTAAATTCTATTATATGTCAAATGTGTTTTTTTTTTTTTTTTATGTGTTTCGATGTTTATTGTTGTAAATATGGTGGAGAATTTTTTTTTTCTACACAAAGGCGCTTTGTTTCAAATTGACCAGGCGCTCTATTTAGTTCAAACAGAGCACCTGTTTCAAAAATGTTAAGAAACGCATAAACAATGAACATATATATTTTTCACGTTATTCCTGTTCATATACACGTAATCATTGTAGTTTTAAATTCAATTATATATCAAATGTGAGAATTCTTTTGGACCCATCAGGCGCTCTGTTTTAAATACACCCGTCGCACAGTTTTTTTTCTAAAACAGAGCGCCTTCGTAATCAGGAAACAGAGCGCCTAATTCAAATCAGTCATGAAACAGTTTGACATTGAACAGATATATTTTCCACCCAAAAGCATCATGGAAATAATCACGATAAACAATTTCCGATGATCAAATAAATGTATCTCTCAAATTTGAATACAAGACAGTGTATGATAGAAGAGCATATGTGCATTTCAGTTTGGTACATCATTCTTCAGGTAAATAGAATTTCTCTATTAAAGTCGTCATCATCTTGGCCCTAAAACGGCAGATTTCTTCCAACGTTGATGGATTGGGTATTTCTACTCCATTTGCAATTTATTCAATCCAATGACATACGTGGACGCCACAGTCCATGTTTTCTTAAGATGGTGCTTTCCTGTTGATGAAACATTTTTCGTGTCCACGCTGTTGTGTGTCGTCTTCTCTCACGATCACATTGAGAAATTATTGAACATAATCCGCCTACATGTTTACCAACATATATTATAACATTTTTGTGCTTGAATGAAACTATTAAGATAATATGTAAGAAACCAAATTGAACTGATTGTGGGAACTTACAATTAGCTGGGCATCCCTTGCATATGGTGACTTTTGTCTTTTAGAATTATGATGTATCCACTTGTTGCTCTCGCTGTCGAAAGCCAATAATGTCCAATGGAACGGTGTCGAATCCTTAGGCCCGCCTCCTGTGGTGTTAATTGGGAACAGGTGTCATCAACATGTTCTTCTGGCAAGCATATGTTCTTTTATCCTTTGTCCATAATTTCTCTTGGTTTTGATATCATTTGGTGTATCCTTGTCTCCAATGATGTCATCTTGTGTATGTGTCTTGATACATCTCCTTTTATCTTGATTAATGGTGATGTGTTCTAGTTGTTGTTGTTGCATCGTGGGCTATTCTGGCTCTGCTACATTACTATTCTCTTCCGTGTGTACAGACCGCTCATCCTTTTCTGCAACTCCAGAGCTCTTGTCTGCATCTTGTTCATCATCCATGCATGCATATTCCTCATCAAAGACATTAGCAGTACGGATGGATATTTCATATTCATCAAAAGAAACATGAACTGACTCTTCAACTGTTTGTGATCTTATGTTATACACCCTAAAGGCTTTACTAGTTGTGGAATATCCTAGAAATGTTCCTTCATTTGTCTTACGATCAAATTTTTTTAGATGGTATTTATCATTGTTATGTATATAGCATTTGCATCCAAAAGCATGAAAGTATTTGACACTTATTGTCTTTCCTTTCCATAATTCATAGGGGCTGTTCTTATGAAGTTTATATATAAAACACTTGTTATATACCCAGGAGCGTTTTGGTAAATCAGCATCAGCAAGCATTGTTCCAGCAGCTGCTATAAGTGTCCTACTTTTTCTTTCTGCTACACCATTTTGTAGAGGTGTTTTTGGTGCTGAAAAGTTGTGTTTAATGCCATGATCATTACAGTAAATATCTGTAAGATCCACAGGTACAACCTGGGGGGGATGAATAGGTTGTTTTAAATTTTTTTAATGTAATATAACGGAATAGTTGATTTCAATACACTGATGACCTTTGCAGACTACTGAGAGTGTCTGCAGCCGAGACTCATACTTTGAGAGTTTGTCTCTGTTTGTTGTTGTGATTGATTTCTGAAAGTTCCAACAATGCAAAACAATGAAAAGCAAGTAAAGAACACAGGATTTATACTGGTTCAAACACCCGTTATCAACTGATAATCGAGAGCTTAGTCCAGTCTTCCCTTGATGACCAGTATAGTTAATCCAAGAGGTGAGTTCACTATCTTCTTGTTTTTGGCTTACAAGATAACCCTTTACAAACTAGCTAACTTGTCAAAGGTGAAGAAGTTAGACCCTTTGCACATATCCTTTGCTGTACTCTGCTACAGTTTCGGTTCTTCAGTACATACTAGTGAACCCACTTCTTCCTGTTTTTCTTCAATTCAGCTCACTTGAACAGTTCAAATTCAGATTGATTTTGCACACTTTGTACGTTCAATTCTTTGTTCAACAGCACTGTTCATTGAGCTCTTTGATCCCCTTTTATAGGCTGAGGGAATAAACTCGTTACTGTACTTGACCTGATGGGGACAACTTGTCACATGTGACTCCTTCACTGATGTTGACAGCTCACCTTTTTTTGATCCTCGTACTGTCACTCTGAACCTCAAATCTTCGATCTGATCAATCCTCACACTTTTGCTCCATCCTTAGCAACCATCTCTGCTGCACTCCAGTTTGTTGTAACTCAGTCAGCACTCAATACCGTTAAGACCTTGTCTGCACCCAGTCACTGCTATAACCTTGTCTTCATCCAGATCTGATGCAATCCATGCATTGCTGTGTTGGCCCTTGTTTGTAGAATTGATCCCAGATTCTGAAGCATTTGCAAGTTTTTGTTGTCCTACATATCTTAGCTGCCTTGCGAAATTCTCTGTAGTAGTTGGCATCTGGTGGCCCATAATGCTCTCCATCTGGGGCCATCTGCTCTCCAGCATCTAACCTAGACTGCAGATTCCTAACTATATTTCAGCCTTAGCACACTAACAACATCATGGTTAATACTTTTAAGTTTTGTTCATCAATTTCTATACAAATGAACGGATTGCACATTCTATCAATATCTACTCCTGTTTGATCAAATTCTGTGTCATGATCACTCCAAATTATGATTATTTCAATACCCTTCTCATTTTGAACTTGCCTTAGAAATCTAATTAGCAGGCATATCTTGTTGTGCAAGAACATTACCCATGCATATCTTGAACAGTCATCTACTATAACTAGGGTATACTTCTTTTTATTTAAACTTTCTACCTCTATTGGACCACAAAGTTTCATGTGCAGTAATTCGAGTATTCTAACTGATTCTGATGAGTTTACAGGTTTGAAACTTGCTCTAGTTTGCTTTCCCTCTTGGCATGATTTACATAGCTTGTCCTTTTTGAACTTGATCTGAGGAAGTCTTCTTACCAAGTTTTATGAGGACAACTTAGCTATGGTTTTGAAATTTAGATGTGCTAATCAATTATGCCATAGTCAGTTTGTATCTTTAGCACATTTTGTATAAAAACATGCAATTTGTGCTAACTAAGATGAATTGAAGTCCACTGCATAAATGTTTCCTTTTCTAGTTCCTATCAGCTTGACTTCTTTGGTGACTTTGTCTTTTACTTGACATAAATCATGAGTGAAAGAAACATCATAATTTTTATCACATAGTTGACTGATGGACAGCAGATTATGTTCTGAACCGTTAACATTAGCTACATCCCTAAAGATTAGGAAACCTGTATCAAGGGTTCCATAACCTTTAGTTTTACCTGTCTTGCCTCCTCCAAAGATGACTAGTGGTTCTTCCTCTTTCCTGTAGTCTTTCAAGATCCTTTTGTTCCCAATCATGTGTCCTAAGCACCCACTGTCTCAGTATAATGTTTCATCTTGTTGTTCCTGAAACAAAGAATTGAAAACCTTGTACATGGTACCCATAAATATGGGTCCTTACTTGTTAATTTTGGGCACCCATACCTGAATAATTTTCATGTGTGGAGTCCAACATTCGAATGAATTGTGACCAGGTTTGCCACAAGTATAGCAGTAGATCCTTGGTCTTATTGCTCTAGGTGGTCTCCTAGTGTTTTACCATTCCCTCTGCTGTATTCTGCATGAGCAGACGGGCTTCTGATATGGTTTTCTCAATGCAGTGTTGGAAGTGTTATTTCATACTGGGTAATTTGGTGCATACTGAGGTCTGTATGGCCTCTTGTTGGCTTCAATCTTATGATTCCAGGCCATGTGCACATAGTGGTGTTTTACACCAGTTCGTGCTGGTACTTTGCTTAAGGATTTAACCCTTTGGGTTTGAGCCGCAGAGGCCTTACTCCTATGCTCTCCTTGTTCAGAAGAGGCTTTACCCTTCTGCAAGGCTTTTGCAGTGGTCTGAATTAACTCTTTCTTACTGGTTGTGACATTATCATTCAGTTTTGAGTGTGAAAGGTCATTCAACCAGTCCTTGTAGCCTAATCTTGATCGATCATGTGAGGATTGACCCATGTGTAGCATCTTTTGTAAATCCAGGGTCTTTCCATTCCATGTATCTACTTGAGCTTGTAACTTAGCATTTCTCTTTGTGAGTGTTTCCACTATTGCATTGAGACATTTTACCTTCTCATCTGATTTCTTCAGCTCATGTTGAGCAAGCGGTTCCTGCTCTACTGTTGTTTCTTTGTCTTATGCAGAGGGTGCAGATTGGTCATCCTTTATGCAGCATCTGAGTGTTGGTCTGCAATCTGTTCATCTTCTGCATAGACACATTCTTCATCGAAGACATTAGCAATGCAAGGTGAAGTAAAGATAACATTAAAAGACACATGTACAGATTCTTCAACTAGTCTTGTTCTCTTATTGTAGACTCTAAATGCTTAGTTAGTTGCAAAGTGTCCTAGGAATATTCCTTCATCTGACTTAGGATCAAATTTTCTTAGGTGTTGTTTCTCATTGTTATGAATATAGCACTTGTAGCCGAATGCATAAAAGTACATGACACTTGGTGTCTTTCCTTTCCAAAACTCATAAGGTGTCTTTTTGTTCATCTTGTGTATGAGGCATCTGTTTAGAACATAGCATGCAGCGTTTACTGCTTCTGCCCAATAGCTCTTAAGCAAGTCTGCATATGAGAGCATTAGTCTAGCAGCCTCTATGAATGTTCTATTTTTCCTTTCAGTCTCACCATTTTGTTGTGGTGTTCTAGGTGCAGAGAAGTTGTGTGTTATGCCGTGATCATCATAGTATTTGTCCACTCCAGATTGATAAAATTATGTTCCATGATCACTTCTATTGACAATCACATTAACTCCCTTCTCATTCTAAACTTGCCTCAGAATACTAGTCAGCAGACTGCATGTCTCACTTTTCTTATGCAAGAATATTACCCAAGTACATCTTGAATAATCATCCACAACTACAAGTTTATATTTCTTCATGTTTATACTTTTCACTTCCACTAGTCCAAATAGTTCCATGCGGAGGAGTTCAAGAACTCTTGTGGATTCTGTGCAATTCACAGATTTGAAGCTGGTCTTAGTCTGCTTTCCTTCTTGACAGGATTTGCAAAATTTATCCTTCTGAAACTTGATTTGAGGTAGTCCTCTCACCACGTTGTTTGAGGAAAGCTTCGAGATTGTTTTGAAGTTGAGATGTGCTAGCCTCTTATGCCACAACCAATTTATGTCTTCATATTCATTTGTATAGAAACAAGCGATCTATACAGACTGAGACATATCGAAGTCTACTGCATAGATGTTTCCTTTTCTGTAACCTACTAGTTTGACTTCTTTGGTTGTGTTTTCTTTTACTTCACATGTATTCTTTGTAAAGGAAACAACATAATTCTTGTCACATAATTGACTTATAGATAGGAGATTATGTTCTGATCCCTTTACATAGGCAACATTTCTAAAGATTAAGGAACCTGTACCAAGGATTTCATAACCTTTAGTCTAACCTGCCTTACCTCCTCCAAATATGACTAGGGGACCTTTCTCTTTTCAGTATTCCTTCAGCAGACTTTTGTTCCCTGTCATATGTCTTGAGCATCCACTATACAAGTACCAAGCTTTGTCCTGATGCATCTGCATAACAATCAAATCTCACACATGGTACCCATACGCATGGGTCCTTATTCACCTACACTTGAATGACTTTCTTCTTTGGTGTTCTATATTTTAATGCCTTATGACCCCTTTTGCCATAACTGTAGCATATGACCTTTGGTCAAGCCATCTTGGATCTTTTACTTGGATGTTTTATTTCGCTATACTGCATATGGCATATACAGAAGGTTATAAGGTGTGATTTGTTCCACACAATACTGGAAGTTTTGTTCCTTACTGAGTAATTTGGTGCATAGTGTGATTTCGAGGGTTGATAACTTCTTTTTTTAATCTATGTAGCTCCCTTGGGCTTGTAGTATGCACGACTTGGGGTTGTTTCATCTTCTGCTTAGCTTGAGCAGTAGAGATATCAACCTTCTTAGTTTGAGCAGTAGAGTTTTTACTCTTCTGCTCCTTTGCACTAGAGGTCTCACCCTTCTATAATATTTTCGCAGGATGTTGTTAAACCTCTGCCTTGCTTTTTCAGTTGATCATTCCTGTTAGTGAGTTTATCCACCATTTCAGTGAGAAGTTTCACTTTCTCATTTGATTTCTTGAGTTCATTCTCAACCACTAGTAAATCATGTTATTTTTTTTTCAATTTCCTCATAGGCGAGATTGTAATTTTCTTTGAAAATTTCAATCAACTCAGGATTTTCTTTATTTGCCTTTGTCAGGGCAATAAAGTTTTTAGAGGTTTCTACAATAGCCTCCTTTAGTTCCTCAAAGAGGCATCAGATGAGGAAAGGTCAAATACCTATTTCTTATCCTCACTTCTAACCATGAGACAGAGATGTGCATTTGAAATTATTTCTTCATCATCTGAGTCTCTCTCACTCCAAGTCTTCCCAGCATAGGCTTTCTGCCCGAGCCACATTTTGTTGTAGTCTTTTTTTTTCTGTTCGGACGACTCCCATGGGACTTTTCTGCATTGTGTAGCAAAGTATCCTGGTTTGCCGTAGTTGTAGCACACTTGTCTGCTTCCTTGATTTGGATGAGCTGTTTCTCTAGAAGTCTTTCTTTTTTAACAGCTTTCTAAATTTCTTTTTCATCAAGGCAAGTTCTTCAGACATAGATCCTCCTGTTGTTGATGAGGTTGAGGAAGTGTCATCTTTTGCCATTGATCTCAGTATATTCTCTTGAGCATTAAAGGTTAGGGTCTTTTTCCTTGCTTCGTCGTCTTCGTTCTTCTACTCTATCACAAGATTGTAGGTGTTCAACATGCCGTAGAGCTGAGCAAGTGAGTCATATTTTTGTTAGATCTCTTGATTCTTTGATTGCAATAGTTTTTGTGCCCTATGCTTTTCCAAGAGAGCTTATGAGCTTCAGATTGATTTCCTTGATGTCAAATGTCTTTCCTAGTGTTTTAAAATTATTGATCAAGATATTGAATCTCTCATAGAAGGTAGTGAGATTTTTGTCAGTCTCATGGATACCCAGTCATACTGCTACATCAGAACATCCTTCTTGTTTTTTCTTATCTCATTTGTTCATTCATTTCTAGAGTATCCCATGCTTCTTTTGTTGTGGTGGTGTGGACAACTATCTCGAACATGTCATCATTCAGGGCCTTGAAGATTTGAATTTTTACCCTTCTGTCTATTAGCACCAAGTCTCAGTCCTCCTTTGTCCATAGAGACTTTGGCTTTGTCAACTTCTTTTGTGCCATCTAGTGGATCTGGCATCTTAGATATATGAGGGCTCTCTGTGACTATGTCTTGCACTCTTTCATCAATATAGTCCAGATAAGCTAGCATTCATAGCTTTCAGTGATTAAACTTGTCGAATGAGCAAACTAGTGGTTCACTACTGTTAGGACACTTAGGAAACTTTGGAGGAGGCATTCTTTCTTAACAAAATAAACTGTTAGTAACTTCTTTTGCAAATAACAAGCAGAAAAGAAAGGAACCTTTTTCTTTCTAATAACTGTTAAGTCTAAAAATTCAGGCTCCAATACTAATTGTAAATCACAGAGTTTACAATGAATTGCCTAGAAGGCTATTCAAAAATTTTTCACAGTTCAGTGCAGTCTGGTCTTGGCTGCTATGTATCTAACCTTCTACAGACTTATGGAATGAGTTTGCAGTAGAGACAATAGTATAGCAAGATTGACTCTTATGTACCCTGGATTGTTTCTAACAATTCTAAGTATTGAATGAAAAGTAGTAAGGGCACAAGGTTTTTATACTGGTTGAGACAATCATTGTCAGATGATCAACAAAGGTTTAATCCAGTCTTTCCTTGATAACCGATGTAGTCTAACAAGGAGGTGAGTTCAGTATCTTCTTGTTTATGGCTTACAAGACAACTCCTTACAAGTACAATACTTGCAAAGGTTAGAACCTAGATTGTTGCACAAATCTCTTCAAAAACTCTGATGCAGATTCTGTTCTTGGTGTAGACTAGTGAACTCCTTTCCTTAGATCTTTCTTCACAGCTCACGAGAACGATTGCACAACACTTGAGAGATTTTTCTTGCTTGCAAATAAAATCCACAATCATTGTCAACCTTCTCTGAACTTGATTAATCCCTTTTCATAAGCTTAGGGAATTAAAACTGGTGACTGTACTATTCTGATGATAACAACTGGTTGTTTGTCCCTTGTACCAATCCTCAGTGATGCTGGCAAGCCTTCTCACAACCACTATCAACCTTGTATCGATTTTTGAGCCTCAAATCTTCGATGTGATCGTTGTTAAGATCCCAGCCCATTCACCAATCAGTCTGCTACACTTTCAGTCTGTTGCGCTTTCACCTCTGTTAAAAGACAACCCTACTGCACCCATTTTGCTGCATTGTGATGTAACTTGATCTTGAGACTTCGATCCTAAATCATGAAACATTTGTGGTCTTTTACCGTCCATGTTTGTCCCAATTGTTTATCCATAACCTTCTTTAGTAGTATTCATCCAGATGATTCACATTGACACGCCAACTGTGATCTGCTACTCTGTTGCATGCTTTCTTAGATTGTAATTCACTATCGTAGTTCTCAACCTAAGCAATTAACTACAAACATGTCCTATTCTAAAGTCATATTCATCAATTTCTATACACCGGAGGAATTGCACAATCCTAACATATTATTTTGAGGAGCATGGCAAGAAACAAGTAGATTAAACATGTAACCAGCAAATTCCAAGAAGATAGGCCAAAAACTAGACTTCGTTCTGGTCAAAGGAGAGTGTTCAACATATAGAAATCAACATGCCAATAAAAGATCATGGCCTTTTATGCTTCTCATGCATCAAAATACCCAGACTTTAAACCAGGACATCGCATGGAAAAGAAATCACTAGTCTAGGCTTGCTTTGGTCGCATACGAAGACTGAGATCACCCTGACCATGAATAACAAAGAAGACATTAACATCTGGGACAAAGCAAAGCAGGGTTTTAGGGAAGGACGATCGGAGATGACATTATCATCTTTCAAGCACTCATCAGACTAGAGTACAAACACAACACGTTGTAAAACATGATTAGAATACTGGAAATCCACTCGAGCTTTGATAAACTAGGAATGAAAAAAAAAAAAAAAGATTGTGATGTCGGTTTCGAGATCGACATCACAAATAGATCGATTTTCCATTAAAAAAAAAAGAGAGGAATGGAAACCCATGAAATCACTGACCAATTTAATTTCTAGAGATTGTGCTCTTAGATATTGAATTGAACATGAAAACAAATTCCGATCACGATGGAAAAACAAAGCTTGAAGCCATGAAAATGCTTACATGAAAACAATCCTTGGTTGAATGTTGTTTTCAAATATTAACCTATATAAATCTTTTGGTGGGATACAAGATTGTTTTTTGTATTGTACTTCACATTTCACCAGTGTTTAATCCCAAAACCTCAATATCCAAACATATATAAATCCAAGCATTTTGTTAAAATTAAAACACGTTGAGTTACTCAATCTCCATAAAAGAACAATTACTAGGTTCAACAGCATAACATTGAACACTCATTGAAACAAATCTTGATATAAAATTAAAAATCAATATAAAAACTGCTTCAAACAATAACTCATGTTAGGTTTTCCAACAAAAAAATTGTATAGCCATTCAAACATGTCTTGAACTTAAAACTAAAAACCAATATTAACTTTGTTTCAAATGATTTCTTTTTCTAATAACTCAAAACTAATTATATATTTTCTGAAATCTCATGAATTGACTACAGTCGTCATTCGAATAGTAGAAAATTATTAAATCATTAGATTCTAACTCCTGGATAGAAAAATTTTATGACGAATTGAATCTAACACTAGACTAGAAATAATTTAAACCACCATCAAGTGCTCAAAAGAAATTTATGTCAAGATGTTTAACTATAAATCTTATATGCCGATTATTTTAAAAGAAAACAAAGTGTGATTATTTCTCATGTCCAAAAAATCACGCATGTTATTTAACTTTTGTAGTCAAGTTATCACTCGTTTCGACGAGTATATACTCATTTTTATTCTTTCATGCTTTAAGTCCGATATGTACACACCTACACTCAATGCAAATGAAATCCTAATCTTTTTTTTTTTTTTTTTTGAAATACTTTATCACATCCCTAAATACTATCCTAAAACACTTGTTTTGATACCATTTTGTAATGTCTCGACTTCCAGCTCATCTGACACGTGTCGTATGACGCTACAAATAAAATCCATAGTAAGACAAAACAACTCTATCAAATTTTAGATATAGAATTGAAGGAAACTACATGTACATAATAATTACATTTTCAAAAGAGAGTTATGAAAATTAATTTACAACACTTTCTAATAGCCAGGTTATACTACATTGCATCTTTCAGTACCTAAAACTATTGTACATTGCATCTTTCAGTAGCTAAAATGTTATACGTTCACCTTACAGAAGCTAAAATATTATACATTCGTCTTCCAGAAGCGAATATATTATACATCCTCCATCAGATGCTAAAATATTACATGTTAACTTACAGCAGCAATTACTAACCTATCACATTATTTAAAAATAGGTCTAATAATCCAGATGCAATGCAAGCTCGCTCTAACTTGCTTCACCTTTATTTCAGCCCACTTCTCAAAATAAAACCCTTAACCGGTGAGTAAAAAAATTCAATAACCAAGGGAAAAACGTTTGATTTTTCAGGGGGGTTCTCCATCGATTTTGTCAAATCGTGGACAGCCCCTGAAGGAACCCCCGGAGGAAAGCAAATATATATATATACTTAGGTCATATTAATCAAACAATACTATTCTAATTGTTTCATGTGTCTTAATTAGAATATTATATCCGTTTCATGCATCTCTTCTCTTTGTTATTGTTTGATAATTAATGACATGACCTCACAAGATCAAACTTTGAGGATATGGTCAACTCTGACCACTTTGACGAAGATCATGGGGATCCAACAACCGACGAGGCAAGCCTCACTTAAGTATATTTTTTAATACATGATCCAATGGGTTAGTAGACCTGATGGGCATGTTTAGGTCTTCTACAGAAGTTGCCGATGGTCCAACCACCCACGACATCATAGTGTTGTTCCGTGCACATGAAAAGGACAAGTCTCTACTTTCCTCTCCCTAACTATTCTTCAATTATCCTTCATCATGACTTAACCAACACGACTTGTTTTGAGTGTTCAAAGAATGATTCTTAACAACAATACTTTCATGATGATAACCACAATGATTGCCATCTATGACTTTTATTACAAACTCGAACAAACGATCCTTTCGGATCCAAGGAAAGACGTCAAGAACAACTTTCTCGATGGATGACTCTTATTGGAGCGGCTTGCATTAGTTTTCATGAGTTCTTTGTTTTTCCAATTTATGAGTTATGATTTTCGTCTTCACGCCCTTAAATTTTTATGATATTAACGTTCTTTTCCATTTATTTCCTGGAAAAGTATATATATTATAATAGTGTATAGATTAGTTCATTTCTTAACCTATATCCTACGACATATAAGTGCGCAAGATATTTTTCCCCCCTCTTTGATCGGGTAACAAGGCTCGTTAGCAACTCGATTACCCTCATGTACATAACTTTACCCCCTGGTATTTGTTGCTTTGATTTAACACTAAATTTTCATAAACCATCATGATTCACGTAAGCATGCAAATAGCGCATAATCACACATGACCGCTTTTATTATGAAACCCTAAAATCCCTAAAGCACCCCGGGTTACGCACGATAGCCCCGACAAGAGCTTAATGCATACATACTTCCCGCCCAAAGCTTAACGCATAATCAACGATCCGATCACATCCTCGTCCTCCCGACAGTATCGTTCCAACGACCCATCACCCTTGACCACCACCATTATCAAAACAACATAACCATAATATGACAATCACGCAAAAAGAATCGAAAAAGGGTTAGGTTATCTCCTCGGCGAAATAATTCATTACGCAAAAGGAAACGTGATGTCGTGGTTGTCGCCCTGCTGTTGGCCCATGGCCAGCCGGGTGAGGGCTCCCTGTTGTTGGTCCTGGTCTCCAGGACGATCCGTTAGTGGTCTTTGGTTGCGGTCAATGGTGCGTGGTGGTTATCGAAGGTGGATCATGAAACACTTCGGTGGTGGTGATCAAGAAGAGCACCAACGACGATGGGTGGTCGCCTGGTGGTCGTAGCCTATTACTGGTAGCGGTTTTCGGATAGTGACGACGTCCCGGATTGTGGTGATGGTGGCCGGACAATGAAGAGGTTGGTGTTTCAGGTGAGGAAAGAGAAGAAGCTAGGGGATTCGAACGATTGGTGTTTCACGACAGGGAAAGGCCACGCCAGGGTCAGGGATGGTTATCGACGATTACAGATGATGACACCAGGTGTACGACGACCAACTTCGATGGTGGCTGAGGAGGGGTGTGTGGTGAGGTGGGGAAAGAGAGGGGAGGAGGAAAGGGGTCGCGAGGTGGTCACCGGTTTTACTGAGGATGACGACAATTGGTGGCTGGCGTTGGCAGCGGGGGTGTGAGGCGATCGTTGATGGTGATGGCCAGGTGGGTGGAAGTGTAATGGGAGTGGGTGGTGAGGGTGAGGGTGATGGTGAGAACACGAGGGAGAAGAAAATTAAGGGGAGGGAGTTGAAATATTTGACAGTTGGCCTCACATAGTTTTAGTTAGGGGATAATTTTTATCCTCTATCCCCTTATGTAGTATTAAGTGACAAATATCTCTCAAATTATCCAAACAATTCAGTCCTTTTATTAAATTTAACGTCCATGCGTTTAAATTATAATCGTAACAATGAACGTAATATTAACGTTACTCTGCATCGATCTCTCATATTTAAAGTTCTGACGCTAATATTTATAATCGCAACGATGAGCGTTTATTAACATCACTTTTCATCGCTCGTTACCTTATATGAATGTTAATTCCCACACATATATACGTATATTTGTATATTTATACATAAATTTTAATTAATGAATTTTCTCGGGTATTAAATTCCTCGTCCTCAGTGGGAACTTGTCCAAGGCGCCTCCACCTTAGGGGACACAAAAAGAGCTGGGGAACGGGGAGATAGAAAAGCGTCTGCGTCGGGTTCTTTTCTTCAGGAAGAAGACGTGCCTGAATGGGAATTCGGAGCCCATGTTGAAACTGGCAAATTTCGAATCCTGCAGCTTCTTTCCCTCCCCGACAACGACATCCTCTAGGACCTTCTCAACCTTCTTGGCATGCAAGGTTAGGGTCCCGAGTTGCTCGATCAACTCGAAAATCCTTGTATCTCTGGCTGCCACTGTCTCCTCCACAAGCTTGAAGGCGTCCTTCATAGCCTTCAACTCCTCTTTAACCTTTGTCGCTCTACCTTCGCATCCTTCGATTTTGTGTCAGCAATGACGGGTCTAGCAATGAGGGTGCGGGTCGTGAAAATAGTTGACTCCACGTAGCATAAGGACTCAATCACCTGAGCAATGGCCTGAAAATTAAACCGAAAGGAATGGTTAGGATATTAGACTAAAAGAAGAAAAAACAAAATTGAGGGCGTAGTGATCACGGATACCTTGTAAAGGTCAACCTTGGCAGTCTATGTCAGGGCACTTCGACTCCCATGTCAGAGGGCGTTGGTGTCATGAGGAAACACTAGGGAGGTGAGAGCCGGCCTACCGTCGAACCCCTCTAGAAAACAGGAGAGATCTGAAAGGGAGTACAAAGTCAGCCTGCAAATTGGGACCGGCTTGATTGAGCCGGTGTCCACCATCCCAACAAAATTATGAAGAGAGTAACCCAGAAGGCAAGCTTCTGATAAAATCCCTCAAAGGTGGCCAAATCGATGAAGGGGGTCGTCTCTCTATCATCAACGAGTGGAATGGTGGACAAGAGATCCGCTAGGATAGCCTCCTCAAAGATGACGACGTCCTCTGTGGGAATAGAGGAGTCCGATGAAGTTCATTGCGTCTTTAGGAGGCGCATTTCTCCCACCAGTTCGTTTATATCTCTTAGATGACTTAGGGGGAGAGAGTACCCGTGAGGGCTCCTCCAAAGTCGTTGTGCCAGTTCCCAACTGTTGTTGTTGTTGTTGCTACTGCGATTGCTGAGGGGTTACTCGACCGCGTCTTCGGCCTCCCTCAGAACGACGAGTTGGGCCATGTTTAACATTGCGGTAGGAATTGTAAAGAAAATAAGGGAACGTTAGCTAGAGCTTGGAAGACAGAAGTGAAAAGACAAGTTAGAAAAGGTAGGACTACAGAAAGACACAAACCGCAACTATAACTAACTACTCCGACTCATTCTTCAGCAGATTGCCCGACCAAAAAAGCACTTGTCCCGGAGCATTCTTGTCTTGGGTCCTCCTCTCCTTCCTTGTCAGATTTGGTTGTCTGAAGGCCTCCAGGTTAGGGTTGGCTCTCCACCAGGTTGGGAAGGATCAGGACTCCCCGTCATTACAGTTAGCGAAAAGAAATTGATTTTTTCCAACCATAATGGTTTTTCGAAATTGTCTCGACTATCTTCTTATCGAAAAGAGAAGCCAAGACCACCACCTAGACTATCTTCATTAAGTGGATGAAATTAAAGAAGAGATTGACGCTAATGTCTTCAGTTGGGATCCAAGATAGACACAAGTCAACCATAATGTTTACATAATAGAGAAATTGTTTGGAGTAAATTGGGACAGGCAAAGCCTAGTTTGAGATGATATAGAGGTAATGAAAGCGTGAGGAAACACAACGCAACCTGCCTTTCAGCGTATCCATGTAAAAGGGGGACGGCCTTCGAATCGTACTGTATACTGACTCGACAACCCAGAAGATGGAAAGAAACCTCACACGGGACCCTGAACTTAACATACATTTCTAAGGCATAAGTCGTAGAAATTGAGCAAGCACAGACATATGGAAGATCGATGTGCCCGATCTAGAGTTTATCATCAGCATACGGTTCATCCCCTGTGATCCTAAGGTCCTCATACTCTGAATCCGAGCCCTCATTGTTAGGCGTCGGAACCTGGGGCACAGGGGGAGCCATATCGTCCACTTGGGGGGTAAATGTAACCTCCTCCCCATCTTGGACTAACCTGAGTTACAAGAAAAACTGTTCTGAACCACTAGAATTATCGAAACTATTGGAAATACTAGAACTACTGGAACTAGAGCTACTTGCCCTACCGGGCTTAGATCCCCCAGAAGAGCCTATCCATGAAGGCTAAATGTCACCCATGAAGAGGCTAAGTCACATACTCATTAGGGATGTGACAAATGTCCCTCATGGAGTGGTTAAATAGTGCACTATAAATACCCTCATTTACAATAAAAAAAAGGTAAGTTTCCTTGAGCCCTACTCTAAAGTTTACTAAGTCGACCTAAAACCGTTACTGACTTAAGTATTGGAGCCGGTCCCTGAGGTCTTCCCTCGAGCCTGTCCAATCGGTTTGTTATTTTCTTGTGTGATCGTACGTGCGAGATTCCGAGTTGGGCTTGGACGTACAAACATTTCCACCATAAAACACTCGGGCACTCAAACTCGGGTTTCCTACCCGTCCAACGAATTTCAACCCCAAAAGAGAGATTGTTGAAAATATGTGTAAGTTTATACATCCTTCGTACACATCACTTATAGTAGATAAAGATAAAATGGATATGTGACTTGTCACACATGAGGTTGCTTGTAGCTATTGAGATTTGACGCATAATATTCAAAGTTATTTCTTGTACTTTTTAATTTGAATCATTTGATTATTTTAGTAAAATCTAACCACTGATTTTCTTTTTTGGAGTTTTAATTAATTAATTAATTAATCAAGGCAAATTACATCAAAATACCAAATGAAAGTTTCACTTACGTTTTAGTACCCATTCGAATCCATGAGCTGTCAATAATGACTCCATGAACTGTAAACAATGACTCTGTGAACTGTAAACAATAACTCTGTAAACTGTCAAAATCAAAATGGGTACTAAACCGTAAGAAAAACTTAGCTGGGTACCAAAACATAATTGCCCCTTATAACTAACCACTGAGATTAAAGTTTGTTTAATTAGAACTTTGAGGCTGGACTTTTTGATTCTACTAATGATATATAATCAGTATATATTATAAATCCACAAACTTGCATGCATTCCATGATATGCAATTTCCATGTATTTCTATTGATTTCCAAAGAACATTATAGGTATTTCATTTTTGAGCTTTCGTGTTTAGGTGGACCACATTAACTATACTCAATTTATTTCAACGAGCTAGAGTTACAAAATGAAGAGTACAACAACATTAACTATTGAATGTGTACCCGTTTAATTGCTAAAGATTGAAACGGTTGAATTTAACCCTAACCCACTTCACCTTTATGCATACTGACATGGAACAATACTCCTATTAGCAGAACGCACTACAGGAACATCAAAGTGCAACGATCATCGTCCTCGAACATCCCCTTGGCACAACATAGGTGTTATGATCGATCAATTAAGAATCCATCCATTTATGAATAAACTAAAAGCACCATTGATGGATCGCGGCCTGCCTGATATGCTAAACGAGCTGACTTTCTCATTTGTAGCCACCATTGGCGGAGCTTAAGGAGAATCAGAAACAGCAAACCTTTCATGCATAAAGCGGCTATCGACAGTGGAATCCACTAGATGTCGTTCTGTGGTACCATTTTTTCTGTTTCATTTTTGTAATTCTATTTTGATCATTTCTTAGTGCCCAGCCGTGTTCGACTCAATATCCATCATAAAATCAATTTGTTGCATGCTCTGGTTGGCGCATATCGCGTGTCGTTATTCGACACAGTGTATGGCCTGCGTGATCTTTACTTGTCATGGATTTGAGTCATAGACTGTTAATTTTCATTTCATGTTTTATTATGGTAGGTGTTTGAATTAAGCTCAACAAAAAAAAAAAAAAAAAGAGTTATCGATAAAAACTATTGGTCACTATAAAACATTCCATAACCAAACTAACACATTTTTCTTACTCTATGCCCAAACAAGAATGTAACATAGACTAAACATGTCGCATTATGAATATTACTCTAACACCTTACAATATTGACCTAACACAAATTAGTGTTATATCATGCTCATTTTCATCTGATCATAGGTTAACCAAAAGAGAATGCCATTAACCTATGAACTTGCTACAAACATCAACAAAAAGAGAATGACTTGACTGCATGCATACTTCTCCTATGTACTAAGGTGATCAATCCTAATACATAGAATAAGTAATTTGGGATAAATCAACACATAAATATGATATCATAAGTTTTAAACATAAAATTATTGAATTCAGGAATCACATCTCATAAAATCCATGAACAAGATTAAATCACTAAACCATACTCAAAGATTTACGCTAAAACCATCATAAAAAGAAATGAACAATTCATGAAACGACCACAAAAAGTCATTACAAATCACAACGAATAAAGAAAAGAGATACTAAACCCTAAACTAACAGAGATTGGTCTAGATGACGGACGATGATAATCCCTTCAATAGTGGAAGGTAGCATAGCGTAGATCTTAATCTTTCTTGATGTAACTCTCGATGTTGTCCTTGGAATTCGTTATCTCGGATCGGAGGCTCCTTCCTCTAGAAAGCTGAGGAAAAACTCTCTAGAAAATGATATTTCGTCTTGGATATTTATAGAAAAATAAAAAATAATTAATGTTTCTCAAAATAGGAAAGATAAGCATTGCAGATTGGTGGTTAGGCGGTGGCACGGGCCGTACCAAAGGTCACAAAATCAGCTAATTTTCAAACTCGCATAACATTTGTAATTTCGCTTCGTTTTTGCTTCGCTTTGTTTTCTTTTCTTTCTAATAGAAAGTAAAACTTTAAAATCATCTCCAAGCACTCCAAAATCTTTTTGAAAACTCCAAAATATTCATTACATAAAAAATCTTTGATTTCTTCAGCTCTTTAACGAAAACAAGAAATACGACAGTAACAACACTCTAAATAGTAAAAGAAACTAAAACAACTCAAATTAACAATAAAAATTCACACAAACAAGCTATTTTGACTAAGAAAACAATTCGTGTGTACACACACATCAAGGTATTACGTCGAACAAGTTGTGTGCATAAGGTTTTGTGGGTTTGAAAGGGTTTCAAGGGGTTTTTGAATTGACGGGTGGGTTTGTTTTGTGCAGTTGAGTAGTGATGATCTACAAGAATATGCGAGGACTTTGGTGGTCGAGGCTGGTGGGTTGGGGTGCCAGTTGTTGGAGGACTTGGCTTTGTCTGGGTTTAGAAATTTGGAGGTTATTGATTTGATATGGATCGGATTGAGGTGTCGAATCTCAATCGACAGTTTCTATTCTGGTTTGTGTGATTCTCTGATTCATGGATTCAAGTCGATACACTGGATTTCGTTGCAATCATTGTTACTATATTTGGATGAATAATATGTTAAATTCAGCTGGTATAGTAGCTGTTATTTGTTGCTATGGTGACAATTCAAAAATATGATCGTATTTCAAAAGTATGTTGAATACATTGGAGGCTATTTGTTGAGTTTATTGAAAGGGATTTGTTGATCATGTTGAACCTCATTTTATTCAGATGATTGTGTCCTGTGGGGCTAGATATTATCTTGAATGCTTGATCATTTTTACGTCATCTCATGGTAGTCTGATTAGGATTATAGTGTAAAATAACAAGGTATAGTAGGAGCTCAAAACATGTAACCCGTGTGGATATACTCTGGAGTTGGTGTTCATAAAAAAATGAGAGAGGTGCTCGTAATGCAAATGATTTGCTTTGCTCTTTGCAAATGAGAGAGGTGACATAGAAGTGCAAATTGTATGTCAACTATCCAACATGATTAATTCTTTTCAGGTAAAATACTAGTGCAAATTTGGTATTTTGGACTTTCTAGCCTTGGATTCTATTGGCACTACTAATAACCAGAGGTAGACGAATATCTTGCGTAATACCTCCATGTTTAGGCACTTTTAAATGATTTTCAGTCAAGATGTTGCCTACTAAGCTACTAATGGAGTACTATCTTTTCCTATAACATTGCTCTCTTTTCAGTACATCATGTTACATAATAAAATGTTGATTTGGATACTAAGCAAAACACTCAAATTTGTGGCTATTGAGTCGGATACTTTGCTCGGGATCCATGAAAGAAAGTAGAGGGAAATATAATAGCAGGAACTCTTAGTGTATTTGCATCTCTATTAAGTGACTTATATCATGATATTTTTGATGTTTATACATATATCCTGCTAATCATTCAAGTATTTATAATCTGTTTATTTTTCTTTGGTTTCTTTTCTAACGTATCGTTTCTCTATGTTTTCATGACAGATCCACTAATTATGATGTGGATAAATCAAAAGGACTTGATTTCCTGTCCAAATCATGTGAGATGATGTTTCTCCATGTGTAGGTGACCCAGTTGTTGAGGACATAACTTTTGTTGGTTGTTTTCATTGAGTTGGCATTTTGATTTGAACCGAAGAAAGTGAACTTCATAGACTATTCGCAGAGTTGATTTGTGTCATGTTACTACATCTACTATGATCTTACTTTTCAGTTTCCATTGAATTAGAAGAACCTCCCAAAACTATGACGTGTATATACGGTAATCAGTGACAACACTACAAAACATTGTGCGAATTATATGGTCAAGCTTTCTAATAGAAATTTCATGTATTTATAATGCTTACAATGCCATTGTAAAATTTATAGGTTCGTCGAAACTAAATCATCTAACCTAGATATATTTTTGAATTATTGTATTCAGTGATGTAGTACGAGCTATTATATTTGTCATGCACACGTTTGAGATTAATGTCTTCTGTTTTGATGCTCTCAAATAATTACACCAAATCACTAGATATTTTCAGGCTAAGAGTGTAAATTTTTATTAGAGCATTTACAATGATCAAACACAAAATGAGCCTCCATACTCAATAATGCTGACGTGAAAAGTAAGAAATGAAAAAACTCAAAATCTTTTAGAGGCTTCAAAATATAATTTTTGTTATTCGTTTCACGTTTAGATGAAATGAAGATTAAGAAAAAAGAAAAACAAATCACTTAAGGTTTATGTCGAAGCGAATAATATTCTTTTCTTAAGACTAATTTGCTCCGTTCTGTGCATACGAATTACGACAAAGAGCCTCCAAGATATAACGACACGTAACGTTAAAGTTGCATTACCTTAACGAAACTTTAGCGTATCTTATATGCCTTGAACTTTCTTTTCTGGAACTCGAACAGAAGGGAAGGAGAATTACAATGCACGTCGATATGCTCGTGCGATGCAAAAAGAAGAGAAGAGAAGAGAAGGATTATAACACGTCGATACGCTCGTGTTGCATAAATGGGATATGAAGAAAGCGAAAATCAGAGTGTATGAGAATGAACCCGTTGTGTTGCTTTTATAGTGCTCAGAGAGTGGTTGGCGGGAGACAACAGTCGTGCCACTTGGCGAGTTCTGGTTCGCTACCGAAAAAAGCAAGAATCTGTCACTAGGCTTGACCTAGCAGAATTGGGCCTGGCTCAATAGCCCTATGGCCAGGTCTGATGCGCACGCGTGTGTGTTAGTCAAGTCAAAGTCTAGGTCCTCCCCCACATATAAAATTGGGTACCCCTAAGGGGCCCAACCTTTATCACAAGATTTCCACTTATAAGGCACTCTTCTATCTACATAAACTCCAATTTGGGTTAACAACACTTAGTTATACTCCATCACATTAAATGCACCACACTTTGAGTATCAATTCTCATTCACCCTTTATGTGTTTTGAGAGTTTGAATATACTAAGTTCATCTCCAATAAGCGTAGATTGCGTTAAGTTCAAAGTTGTTTGAAACCGATGTTAGAAACCCACATTAAAATATGGTCAAACTTGCTCAAAATACACTAAAATCCAACAATTTTCACAATGATAGACTTAAAGCACACACATATCAAAGGAAAAAGAAAATGGGAAAACAAAACCAAATTCAATGTGGGTTAGCAATAAAACCAAAGCCTAGATCCTCCCCCACACACAAAATTGGGTACCCCCAAGGGGCCAATCCCTTATCACAAGATTTCCACTTATAAAGCACTCTTCCACCTATATAAACTCCAGTGTGGGTTAGCAACACTTTATTACACTCAATCACATTAAATGCACCAAACACCACACTTTGAGCATCAATTTCTCATTCACCCTTTACAAGTTTTGAGAGTATTAATATGTTACGTTCATCTCCAATAAACGTAGATTACGTTAAGCTCAAAGTCATTCCAAACCGACGTTAGGGACCCAAATTAAAATGTGATATAAATTGCTCAAAACACACTAAAGTCCAACAATCCCCCACATGAATGAAAATTGATAGAGACAGACTCGGAAAAGTTCAAACAGACAAAAGTCACATCAGGATAGGTAACTCGTGGCTTTGAACCTTCCTTAGTAGAATACTATCGAACTTACTAGGCTAATCAGTGAACATAATGTCTTGAACTGTTCAACCGTTCGTGTAAGCTAAGACAATAGTACCTACACAACTTCTACCTTGGCATTTCAGGTACTCGATTATGTCCTTTTCATAAGTGTTTTCATATGAAGCGGCCATACTTCAGACTTACATAGGTGACCTCCTACTTGCCTCTGTATCATGTGGAGTCATTAAAAGCCTTTGCTTATCCTTCACCCTTTACTGCACTTTATGTCATGGGAATGAGCGAGAGATTTCTCTTTCAAAGTGCTCGTTAGAACCATGATAACTTAGTTGTCCCATTGAACCAAGTTCTTGAGATCTTCAATCATATTGGTTGGGTGTCCATTACTTTGGTTTCGTATTGATGGGTTTTAATCCCATTCCCCTCGACAGGCTTTCAACCTGATCTCTTGATAACCCCTTTGTTAAAGGATCTGCTAAGTTCTCCTTAAATCTCACAAAATCTACGGATATTACACCACTCGAGATCAGCAGCCTTGTGGTCTTATGCCTTCAACGTATATGTCGAGACTTGCCATTATACATTTTATTTTGTGTCATAACAATTGCTGATTGATTATCACAGTGAATCATAATCACAATTGATTATCACACTTTATTTTCCCAAATCGGTATGTCCTCTAGAAAGCTATGAAGCCATTCTACTTTTTCTGCCGCTTGATCCAAACCTATAAATTCTGATTCCATAGTAGAGCGGGCAATGCAGGTCTGCTTTGAGGACTTCCATGACATCGCAGCTCCTCCAATGGTAAATACATAACCACTGGTGTTCTTAGTGTCTTTTATGTCTGATATCCAGTTTGCGTCATTGTATCCTTCCAATACAGCTGGATATCTTGTAAATTGTAATCTAAGATTCATAGTGAATCTTAGATACCGCAAGACTCTGACTAAAACTTTCCAATGGTTAGCACTACGATTTATTGTAAACCTGCTGAGACGGTTTGGATCAATTGATGTCTTAACCACAGGACCATCGAAAGCATCAAACTTTCTAAGTACTGTCTCAATGTAGTAAGACTGTGATAAAACAAGTCCTTCTGATGTCCTTAGGATTTTCAATCCTAAAATGACATCTGTCAAACCCATGTCTTTAACATCGAAATGATTTTTTCGAATTTTTTTAGTTTCTATAATCATCTCATGATTAGAAGTGAGGATTAACATGTCATCCACGTATACACATACTATGACTGTGCCTCTAGGTGTGCTTTTGAAGTAGACACATTTGTCTCCTTCATTTATACTGAAACCATTTGACAACATCGTTTTATCAAACTTTTCATGCCACTGTTTAGGGGCTTGTTTGAGTCAATATAGGGACTTCACAAGCCTGCACACCTTCTTTTCTTCTCCAGGAACAACAAATCCTTCTGGTTGTTCCATGTATATTTCTTCTTCCAATTCTCCATTCAAGAATGTTGTCTTAACATCCATTAGATGGATCTCCATGTTATTTAGAGTTGCTACTGCAACGAGCACTCTAATAGACATCATTCTTGATACAGGAGCGAAGGTATCAAAATGATCAAGACCTTCTTTTTGTATATAGCCTTTGTCTACCAATCTCGCCTTATACTTATCAATAGTACCATCCGCCTTATACTTATGCTGTGTTTGATGTGTATAAAATGGTTTGGATGCGTTGTGGTGTGAATTGAGGGGTCCGGTATCGGACAGAGAGTTTTCCTGCAAGATTCTGGGCAATGAGCAGTCGCGTCCGCGACCATCCTGGGTCGCAGCTGTGACAGGAGAAAAATCAGTAATTTGGCTGCACAGTACCGTCGCGCCCGCGACGCGTCCGCAACGGCCTTTTGGCCAAGAAAAATACATTTTCACGCCCCGAACCTTAAACCTAAATCCGTATTTGAGATATATAACACATACGCATGGAAATATAACGTCAAACGTGCATAAACGATCACGTTTGACATGTGGTGGGGTATTTGGGGTTAAAACGAATTAGAATACACCCTTATAATGTATATACCTTCATTGGAAATAAATGAAAGCGACCGCTAAATGATTAATAAAAAGAGAACGGGGGATGTGGAGCATAGTTACCCTATCCATGTGAACTAATGAAAAGCAAACGAAAAAGAAATATCGCCTCCTTGAACTGATAGGGACGGTATTGACATCCCTTGTGGATCCGTTGGATTGTTGGTCGTTTTCTTGAATTTATTGAGAATGTCGAACATGGTGTCCCTTCTTCGATCCATTGCAATCATCTATTCCTTTGAATAGCCTTGGTGGCTTGAGTTTGAGTCATTGCACTCCTGTATTATCCTCTGAGTCATCGTTGGGCATCCCCCATCCTCTTTGCATGCATGCAGCGGCTTCTACGCCGTCATGGCGGGGGCACGGGTTACTCTCTGCAGAGAGGCCCAAATTATCTCAATACAGGCAAACGATACCTCATTGAATGCGCACAAGAGGTGCAAGACGACGCACAGAGTAGGCAGGTGCGAAAACAGAACCTAT
>JAOVYX010015319.1:0-28378 GCA_035668315.1 Drosera spatulata
AGGGGGAGGGGGAGAGGAAGGGGAAGGGGAAGATCATCAACCAGGACAAAGGGAACTTGTCAATCTGTTTATGTGTTTTGAAGCTGTGAACTTGTGAACAAGTTATGAACTTGTTGTGCTATGAACTTGTTGTGTTTTTAAAGCTGATGGGAATCAATCTACGGTTTAAAAAAAAAGTACTTTGATATGCTTTCAAACATGTTACAGGGGACCGGGAACCATGATGCTAATTCTATCATGGTGCAATATTGTTTACATGGTCACTGGAGGCAAGTGTTTGAAGAAGTGTACCACAGGAATTGACCAACAATAAGCACCAAGGTGGTACAGTCTACACAAACGGCAACAGGTGCTGAATCTTCATTACAGAAATGGACCAACGACATTGAATGAGGTCTTAATCATCAGTACGACAATGACAACAAAAACAGCCCAAATCTTCATCTTAGATAACCAGCAACTCAACATCATCACATTCTTCTCGCATGCCATGAGGTCTTTGGATAACACATTCATCTTTGTTTCCGATTGTTGCAGCTTCACCTTCTGCTTCGATTGTTACGTTTTCAATCCTTCAATTTCAGAGTATCGCTTCAGCTTACTTTCATCATCCTTCATCACCCATTTAAAAAAGTTACACGAATCTGGATCTCCCTCTTCAAACCTTGGGCACGAATTAAACAACTTCCCTCGATTAAGTCCTCGAACACATTGCACAATATTTGCTTCACGGTAACAATGGCATGGCTTATAGATCATAGCAGGTTTGGTTGAGGAAGACGACATGAAGCTTCAATTGAGTGCAGAGCTTTCAATTTAATCGGTAGATTAGGTTTATGGTGTTGGGATCAGGTTTAGATTTGGAGGAGTTCACAGCTTAAGGTTTGATGGAATCGGGAAGAAGGAGAGGAGGAGAGAAGGAGAGAGAAGGTGAAAAATGAGGATGTTAATGGGGTTAGGTTGAGGGGTAGAAATGGGATTATTTGTTTGAGAATTAAAAAAAATCATAAAAAAACTTAAATTAGGGTTCCAGTTGCATTGGTCTGAAAATGATCGTGAGTGGTCTTTTCATCCCGTTGACCAAGAATTAGGTGGGTAAAATCGAAATACGAAAATTATGGGTGTTGCCAAGGAATTTCATAAGATTTCAGTCGTTTATATGTCAAAAGCCCTTTGTTATAAAATAAAATAGAAGATGATATTATTAATGAAGACGTACTCCATAGTCAAGTACAACAAGATAAGAAAAGATTACAATAACAAATAAGTTAACTAGGAAGCATAATATATAAGTAATTGTTCAAAGATACAAAACACGGATATTCTAACATTAAATAATATATAATAAAATTCTAAAAACAAAATCTACTATTCTAACATCTTTTTGCATACCTGTAGATGTTAGAATATTAGATTATTATTAAGATATTGTTAGATTATTTTATGTTAGAATATCCATGTTTTCTACTTTAGAAATATTACTTAGATAATATGTTTCCTAGTTAACTTATTTTCTATGGCAATCTTTCCTTATCTTGTACTTGACTACTCTATAATTATAGAGTATGTCTTCATCTCCTCTTCTAATTTTATTTCTAACATAATATCAAAGCCATCGTTTCTGGCTTTGACCTAATATGCTTCTGCAAGCTGGTGGCTTTGAAATATACTGTTGTGATTTCGAAGTGTTTATGATCTATTGTTGCGACTTCCTACAGCGAGTGTTTATTATCTACTACTCTGTCTTCGTCACAAGTTGAGGGGAGTTGTTAGATTTTAGATTATTATTAAGATATTTCTAGATATTATTTTATGTTAAAATATCCATGGTTCCTACTTTAGAATTATTATTTAGATATTATGTTTTCTAGTTAACTTATTTCCTATTGTAATCTTTCCTTATCTTGTACTTGACTACTCTATAAATATAGAGTATGTCTTCATTAATAATATCATCTTATTCTCCTTTTCTATTTTATTTCTTAAAAGTTGCCAAATATGCTGATTCCTTGTATTTGTTAAAATTAATATGTAAGGATTTGCGAAAATCGATGATAATTGAGTGCTAAGTCTGCAAAATTTTAGTTCTGTTTCCTGTGAAATTCCAAATCTAAACCACTATGTATAGAATGAAGAAATGGTCATGGAGTTTAAGTGTAATCCCTTTGCTTAGATGCAATATACTGTCTCAATTTTGTTGATCATCAAATATCTAGAGGTCACTCAAACCCAAATGTGTGCACACATGGAGAAACAAACGCAAAAGGCCAAGCAAAAGATCAGGTCCGGTTATATCAAATATGAAGGCAAAAAAATAAATAATAAATAAATAAATAAATAATAAATAAATAAATTGAAGGTCCAAAAAAACCAAAAATTCAAAAGACGATGAAGAATATCTGAAGTACCTGCAATATCGCTAGAGGTGTATCTCTTGTTATACCTGAATGCAATTTTAGTTCCACCAAATTAATAATGACAAGGACTTTCATATTAATCCATGCTTCCATGTCCTGAGCTTCAGATGTAATTGTGGCAGACTCCTGAGTCACAGAAGGCCTTTTGCTGTCCATTGACGACAATATACTATCAGATTGTACAGGCGGTGCTATATTTGGAGCCTCAGAGATGTTAGATTGAGCACATTCTGTAATAATCTGATATTCTTTGTTCGATAGACCGGCTCTCAATTCATTGATCTACAATAGTAAAATGAAGCACAAAGGCATGAATTTCATAGCATATAAGTCCATAGTGTTTCTTGATGTGGGCATCATAGAGTCCCATTCAGTTCAGCTAATCAGCTATGAAAACAACAAAGGTCAATACCTCAATTGTCACTTCTGAGCTAGGTACTTGATGAAATAAGTCACGAAGTGATCTCTGAATGACAACAGATACCCCATTCACCTCTTGAATTATGCTGTCGCCGATTTCATTCCCAATTCCGACATTTAAATTTATGTCTTCAATCTGTGACCACAATACATTAGAACCGTTTAGCTGAATTAACTAGAAATCTTTAAAAGCAGCAGTCAATACCAAATCAGCAATAAACACAAGCATACAAGCCAGGAAAGTAATTTGGTTGGTATGTTTATATTGTCAAGACTGAAAGATAACACAAATTATGTACTAGTTGTAATGATACAAAGCAAAGGCAAGGCGGCCTTCAAGGAGAACCTGATCAACTCAAAGCGTGCATGGGAAAAACTAAAAGAAGCAACCAGGCATCTAAAGGCAAATCAGTGCTCTTCCACTTCAAGCACCGTGATAAAACATAAAGCCTGGATGAGTCTCACCAGCACTGTCAGAATGTCCAAATGAATGGCATTCATTTCATCTTTGCTGCCTCCAAGCCACTGGAAGGTGTTCCGAAGAGTTATGTGTACCACATCAAGTTTCAAGAAACTACAACATAAGAAATGCAGGATGAAACATCAGATATCTATCATTCAGAGCAGTACTTTGAGAGAAAAACCCTGCCATATCAAGCAGCACACTGTGCACTACCCAAATACCACTTTTCAACAGACAAGCCCAGCCATATCCTTCTAATAAGAAAAAAGGCAAAAAAGCAAAATAGGATAAAGCAGAAACATACTCAAGACTGTCGGTTCTACGTGGCATTAAAATTATAGGTCTTGTAAGTGACAGATCCAACTTAAAGGCAGGTGACCCTTCAATTTCACTCACAGAGAACCACTTGTCAGAGTTCGTGACCTGGTCTCTTAACTTCACGACTTCAGTAGACGTATTGGGTACCAGACCAGTGAAGTAGCCCACCACCTGATCATCAAGCTTTAAAATTTTAGAACACACATAAAGATGACTGAAAAACTAAGAATTCTCTAAAGTAGTACCTCCTGGATAAATCGATTCAAGTACACAACTCGTACTTCTGAAAGCTGTCCAATGAGGCTGTAATCATAGCCTTCGTAATCATCTTCATTGTTACTATAAGAACAAAAAAGCAGCTGCAAGTATGCAAATGTAAGTATCCAAATCAAATCAAATATCAGAAAAAATTGCACAGATTCAAAATGTACTCACGACAAAAAAAAGGCCCACATCCAAAATAACACGATATCACATTCAGGCAAGGCGATACTGACAAATAAGCACAAATCTCACTCACCAGACAAAAGAAATTCTCATGACAAATGCACATATTACAATTACCGATGTATATTTCAACCTAAACAAAGAAAATTAAACATATAATTTTAAAATCTAAGATCATAAAATCGAAACTTAAATCAATTCCATAAAATAATAAACAGCTCAACAAACAAACCCACAAACATGTAAAAACCTATAATCCGATCATGGAGTTGTAAATTAGGCCTCCCTTGCTATGGTCAAGGGAAGAATCTAAATTGGGAAAAACAGTATTTCAGATTCAGTAGCAGGTGAATGGAAAAACATAAAGGGAGGGAACATAATAAACAGAAAACTATACCTCTACAAAGGAACTGCCTCCAGGGTTTCTCATATCACATGCCCAGAAATACATATGATCACTCCGTAAACTGTCATCACTAATTCTCAGATTACCAATAGATGCCTTGATACTGAATGAAGAAGGAAATACCTATAGCAATTGAAATCAAATAAGCAAAATTCATTAGCATTCAACAACAGATACTTCAAAAATAATAGAAAGAGAAAGAAGAATCCGTGCCTTAATGTCAGTGAGTAAGTTATCTTGCGAAAGAGTGGCGAGCCTAGTTTCATCCTCCTTCATCAACAATATCTGAGCACGAACCATATTTAGAGATAGAAAAAAAATTACTCTGGTTTTTCCCTTACCCAGCAAACCTTTGACAGTGGATTCAGTTACTGAACTTGACTGTTGTGAACCAGTCAAACCTTCTACAGATTTATCATGGAGAGAAGTGGCCATTGGAGAGGTATCGCTAAAAGATTCAGTGCTCTCCTTCTCAATATTTATCGCATTTGTGAATTCCATAAGAGCAAAAATCATTGGGCGTCGACAGAAGAATGACAATGTAGCAAGTTTCACAATCACCTGTCATAACCAGTGACAACACCCGTCAGGTCCTGATAATCAACATATGACTTCTTATGCATAAGATGTTAAATGCATATGAACAACATACCATGGTATCCACATTGTTGTAATGAGGAGATTTCTGGTCATAGATAACAATTTGAGCTTTAACAAAACTGTCTACAGCATCAGTATGATCTCCGTCGAAAGTTGTAGATTGAGAAGGATCATCTGGCAGAAGTCCTGGAACTCTAACAAAACTAGGGAGTTGCGAAGGTGACACAGCAGATGGTAAAAAACCTTGAGCAACAGCATACTCCGGCAAATTTAATTGAAGAGAATAGTCAGAAGTCTCAACCAAATTTTCTGATGCCTCGTAGAAATTATCATCACCTTCATTGGAGAACTCATTGCTCTCACAACTCTTGTTGCCACTGCCATTTAAAACTGAGGGATCATCTGTTCCTTGAATGCAGGATTGTGCCAAATAACATCGCCGTGTAAGCCTTCCACAAATTAAATCTTCTAGCTCCAGGGATTTCAAGATAGTGCCTATCAACATATCATTCTCTTTAATTGAAATCTCCACCTGTACAAAACGACAAGCAGTCAACTCCATATGAAGAGTTACTGGATACAACACGGAGAAACAATAGTGCAAGATAAAGCATACCCGTCCACCAATTGCTCGAAATTCAAACAGCCGACTCTCTTCGGAAAGCAGAACCTTGATAAAATTTCTATCGCGCTGGCATAAAAGGCAGGAACGATCCAATTAGCGATCTGAAGGTGTGGGGAAAACAAACCAGGAGAGACCAGTCTTCATGTACCTGTTTATTATAATTAAAGCAAATTTTCAGCTCATCCAGCACACCACTGATGAAAACCTTCGCCTTTGGGATTTGAATAGTGCCATTATCACTGGCGTCACTCTCTGAATTTTCAGCATCAGATGATGATTCAGAAAGAGTCGTGATAGCAGCAGAGTCCTGGCAACAGAAAACCACAGAGCGTGTACCAAGATTTAGACAATCTGTAGTTCCGACAATGGCAGGCAGCTGCTGCTTTTTAACAACTACACGTTGCAGCCATGAAAACTACAAAAAAAACATCCTAACATATAGCTATAGATCAAGGATCCCGTATTCACTGTGAAGCACTCGACTGTCAACTTCAGGATCAAGGATTGTTTCGCATCTAAATGCACAATAAAGGAATACGAGAAGCTTCAATCGACAAATATTGGAAGGGAAAAATACTTCAAAGATTCGGTAAAGGAAGACTTTGCTTTGGATTTCGTTGCGGATCTATTTGTTCTTCAATATAATCATTGAGTTTATGCAAAGTATCGTGTTATTTCTTCTCTCTTTCGGTTATGATCATGATGTTCCTGTTTTCTATGATGATTGGGATGTTGATCATTGTCATGAGTGAGTAGATTCATTGGTTAAAAAAACCCTAATAACGATGTTGATACAATGGGATTATGAGATTTCATGCTAAACCTATAATTTCATATTCGTTTCATGTGAATGTTGTTAAAGATCGAAACTTTATCATGATTAATATTATATTTCTATCTAACTTGATCACTTATATGATATAGTGGATTAATCTAGCTAATGATTAAACTCTTTTGAACATATATGATAGCAACTAATTGGATCTTGATTTAAACTTTCTTGTCATGACCTAATTAGAATCTTTAACATATGAATAAGTAGTTTAAGCTTTCTTGCTATGATTCATATTTGGCATGTTCATTGTTATGATTCAATTATCTATTTAGTGTAAGCATGCTCTCGTGGTAAGTTACATTAGATGATTTGATGGCTAGATCACTGTTCTAAATATCCCCGATATGAGCCGATTTATCGTCGATATATCGTTTTACATACCTCACCGATATAATATTATATAATTAATCCGATATATTAGTCAAATCTGATATATCTTTCGATATCTGATATAGTCATATATTGGATATGACATAATTTTTTTCAATCATCGTTTATTTTTAGGGTAAAAAATGCCTTTAAAACAATTTTTTCTTGAAATACATTAAAATAATATTTTTTGAATAGTTTTTTCAAAAATTAGATTGGATGATAGTCTATTACAACTACATATTCACGCAAGCGTCCAAAAATTCTAAAAAAAAGGACATTAGATCATCACAAGATTTATCAGAGGGGAAAATGGAGCTTGACATCCACTCATTGATATCCACTCATTGATGATTACAAATCATCGAAGTCGGATGAAACAGATGGAGAAAAAATGATTGAAGATAACGATAAAGATTCGAGTAGATTTTAATCTTTATTTTTGGGTTTTGCATATTTTTAAAAGGATAAAAGGATATTGTTTTGATGTTTTCAATCTTTTATCTTTGGGTTTTGCATATTTTTCTATGGTTTTTTAAACTTTTTATTGTATATTTCATTTATTTTTCTATTGTTTAGAGTAGATTAATTATGTATGCTTTCATGGTAATTAATACATTAGTGAACGAAATTTAAGAAGTGCCCTTGGTTACAACTAAACCATTTATTACAAATCAATAAAATCTACTATCAGTGATTAATCCCAAAGCTGGGTCGGATTTATGAAAGTTTCCTACCTTTATTTTTCATAAGTAATCAACCTTACCAATTTCCTTGGCAATTTTAATTAGCTTAGTTTAATTAATCAATTTTAATTCTACTAAAAAAATCCCCCCATTATCAAAAATAAAAATAAATAAATCCCGACAAACGTGAATTTTCAAGATTATAATAGTTCATTGTCACGATCAACGGTAGAATAAGAAAATTGCGATCTTCCCGGTGGGTTTGACCCATACTTCCACTAATACATAATTTTGAATGTTTTTAGTGTAAGTGAGTGTATATAAATTTTAATATTATGTGTGCGATAACACACATCAAATTTTGGCGCCATACATTACTTTGACCGGATAAAGCTCAAACACATTGCATTAACCAAGCCACCAAGGATTTATTGACATGGTCACAGGCAGCAGCAACACATATATGATCTTATGCTTTGCAAAAACCATATTTTGGTGAAAAAGCATCACCTGAGCATGGTGATCTCGATCCATAAGGATCATCTCTTCTCCTAGGGCTGTGCAGCCAATACCATATGACTAAGAAAAAATTGTCCGACGCCTCTTGGTACTCATTAATTAACGCATCAATTTTGTTGAGGAACCAACTCTATCAAAGGTCCAAATTCAAAAAAAAAAAAAAAAAAAAAAGGGCAAATGGACCAGAAGCATGGAAAATCCATTGGCCCATCATAACCAAGTGTCAAACAAGCATCGCACACAAACAAAACAACAGATAGGAGTTGTAGGATCTGAACTCATTACCTACTTGCTTTAATATCATGTTCCAAACCAACTCTACCAAAAGCTCGAGCTTATGATAGAAAGCCCCCAACCTTATCCTCCGAACATTTGGTATAACGAAAGTAAAATTAAGGAATCAGAATAAATTATTGCTCAACCTTTATATATTCCAGAGATTTAAATGCCTTCAATAAAGAAAAAAAATGTATGCGAGTCCAATATAAATTTATCAGTGTGATTTGCAGATAAATGGAATCCAGAACCCAACTGTATAAATTTATTCAAATGAACACTAGTCATAATGTATACAAGGCATACCGAGGTAACATAGATGGCACTTTGTAGTCTGCTCTGCCAAATCCTTTTCAACTCCTCTGAA
Organism: Drosera spatulata; assembly: GCA_035668315.1. Classification (NCBI taxonomy): domain Eukaryota; kingdom Viridiplantae; phylum Streptophyta; class Magnoliopsida; order Caryophyllales; family Droseraceae; genus Drosera; species Drosera spatulata. The sequence goes on from JAOVYX010015319.1 coordinate 8,749, forward strand.
TCAAAATGTAATATCAAAGCATTTGGATCCTCTATGACCTAGACATTTAAAAAAGAAATAAGAATAAGAAGAAATAAGAAGTTAATAATGGAGAAGAAAGCTTTTCAATCTCAATTGTGATATTCACCTTCCTGTTTGCACGTGCAGCATCACAAACAGCGAGGACATTTTCTTCATTGCCACTACTTTCTTTTGGAACTTCAGACACTTGTTTACCACGCAAGCTGCAGCTCAAGCAACGATATTTCATTCTTTGTAACTGATGAAAAGGATTATAAGAAAATCAAAGAAACATTAAAATGTTATGGTGTGATTGAACCTTGTATACTGCTTGTAGGACCGGGAATCTGGGCTTTCTAGTATATAAAGGAAAGACCCAACCAAACACAGGTATCTCCGCTGCCATACAGCTTCCCTATTTGCCATGCCCTGAGAAAAAAAATATGATGAAAGGAAGAGACAGGGTCCATAATGTGCCAAACTAGATGAACTCAAGTACAGCAAAAGCGAGGAAGTCGAGGAAAAACAACCTTCCAACTAAGAACAGACACCCATCCCTCAAAATCAGCCTGATCCCAAGGTTGCAAAGATTCAAGATTCCTACTGTCATCCAGAAAAATTTTAGCCACTTCCATCAAGCGATGGTAACGAGCTGGAGAAAAATGGAAGCCCAAAAATGGAAGCTGTATAGCCAATCTCGTCGAAGGATACAGTGGATTCTCTAATCTTATCTGTATACAGCATATCAACATATGTGGAAGTATCAAATACAAGTAGAAATACAGTCCAACAAAGAAAAAATTATCTTCTCCATTTACGGTCACAAGAGTTACCTGCTGTAGCTTAATAAGAACTCCACACTTGTCAACAACAGGCAAGAAAGTAGTATCGTTCAATGCCGAGAAAGTCGAAGATTGAGCAACAGGACCATTATTCCATCGATAATCACCATCTACTAGGAAAGCAGACACATCACTGAGAACCAAACCAAATTGGAGGTACATATTTGTCCCATCAGAAGAGTCTACAGCATGATCATCCTGCAATTTATATACTTGTTTTACACATTATACATAATATTAGATAACCAGACAAAGCAGCACTCAACTAACCATTGAACGTATGATCAAATTCCCCAAGTCCAACAGTAGCTTTGTTGGGTGTGTTCCATCTGGGCAGAACTCTGTTGGAATGGTTATTTTCGGGGCAGCGATATTCAAGTCCAACAAAAACCTGTAAAAGAAATTATTCAAGCCGATCTGAAGAAAAAGCCTAGACTGTTTTAGGTAAGTTCATCATTACCCGTTAAAAATCAGATCACAGAAGCATACACCATAGTTTTGTTTTAGCTGTGCCTTTATTTCATGCTGGAGTTGTTTTGGGAAGAGAGTATTCTCATCCTATTTTAGGATAGTAGCTTATTTATCTTCCAAATTTGTAAGATCTTGTAGTCAAAATTCTCTATCATATAAAGGGACGATATCACACAATGAGAATCATCGATCCTATTCCTCTTCAACATGGTATCAGGGTAGGGTTTTCTTTCTAACCCTCTCTGCGCTCAAATCCACACACATACACACCCAACAAAAATAATAAAAAATTCAAGCCCTGCAACCACCCAACAATCCACCATAATCCTTTTTTATCAGAAACCCTAATTGTCCAGCTGCAGCAACCAAAGTTGTAGTCTTTGACGTTTTTCCCCCATGGATGCATCCCTTTGGTCTGCTTATGTGCAAGGTCTTATGTTTCTTCAACATTGATGCGTTTTTAGCATCATATTTCTTGTTTTATTTTAGCAGCTTGGCGGTTGTCTTTGTAAAGGTTATTGTTCCCATCTCCGAGTATTTTGCCGAATTGAAGAGCTTATGTTATGAGTTGGAGGTGTATAATGACACCAAACAAGATCTTTCTGCAGATGTTATTGTTTGTCTTTAAAAAAAAAAAAAAAAAAGACCGACAAGAAACATGTTTACCAGTTTCTCATAGGCCTTAACCCTGAGTTTGATATAGTGCGGCAAAACATACTACGGAAGGATCCTCTTCCTACCCTCTAACAAGCATATGCATTAGTTCACAAGGAAGATGTCAGACGACGACTTTGTCACTAATGCACCTTCAGATCGCTCAGCTTTGACCATATCTGCCTCAGCAGGCTCTTCTCATTTCTCTCAGTTGTCTACATCTCGAGCCACTAACAAGGTGCCTTTTAATTGTGAGCACAGAAAAAAAACGGTGACATACAAAGGATAACTGTTGGGAACTTCATGGCAAGCCTTCCAATGCTGGCAAGAGTAAAGGCTCTAATAAGGGTTGTTCAACTTCGAGCAAGGGACACTCGCAAGCTAATGAGGCCAGAAGTCATAAGCTACACGTCTACTTCATCTGCTAGTCCACGAACTTCGTCACCAAAGATGAGCTGAATCAATTGTTCCAAAGTAAGATGACTCAGGCAGCCTCCACTTCCTCTAATATGGCATCTATTGTTTCAATTATGTCCTCTTCATCTCAACCATTATCGGGTACATCTTCCTCTTCTCCTTGGATAATCGATTCAGGAACCTCGGATGATATGACAGGATATTCTGGTATGTTTATAAATTACAAACCTTTTAGTGGTCGGGATAAAATACGTCTTGCAGATGGATTTTTTTCGTCTATTTCTGGAAAATGAAAAATTTCTTTCATAGAGTCCTTAGTTCTATCCTCCATGTTCCGAAAGTTCTGAATAACTTATTATCCATTAGTAGTCTTACTCAAGACTTAAACTGTCTAGTCACATTTTATCCTTCATATTGTGTCTTCCAAAACTTGGAAACGGGGCAGAAGATTGGTAGTGGTAGTGTATGAGATGGACTACATTGCCTTGACGGAGTACCAACAAGGACTGTTCATGCAAGTATTGTGGATACTAGTTCGGTTGCTCCTTCTACTCTTGAGGAATTGGCATCATCATTTAGGTCATCCACCCCTTAATTACTTTATTTCTATGTTTTCCAGAGTTGAAACATACTGTAAGTAGAGAACAAATTTTTTGTGACAGTTGTGCTTATGCAAAGCAAACAAAGGCTATTTATCTAGTCTCTATTAATAAAAGGGTTGCACCTTTTGACTTGATACATTGTGATATTTGGGGCCCTTCTTCCATTATATCATTTACTGGTCATAGTTGGTTAGTTATTTATATCGATGATTATAGTCGTGCATGTGGGTCTATTTGCTTCATCGCAAAAATGATGTGTTTGATGTTTTTCAAAAGTTTTTCAAAATGATTCAAACTCAATTTGGTGCCACAATTAAGGCTATTCGTACGGGTAACGGCGGTGAATATCTTGCAGCCACGTTTCAAAAAATTTTAAGCTAACATGGTATTCTTTACCAAACTAGCTGTGTTAATACTCCTGCTCAAAATAACATAGCTAAGCGAAAGAACAGACATCTTCTTGAAGCGGCTCGTGCCCTTTTGTTTCAAATGAATGTTCTTTCATTTTATTGGAGTGAGGTTGTTCTATCTGCCGCCTATCTCATTAATCGTATGCCTTCGCAAGTTTTGAACAATAAAAGTCTCATCTTCATGTTGACTAGGAGACATGAATTTCTTTTCCTCCAAAAATCTTTGGATGTTGTTTTGTTAAAGATCACTAGGTGACAAGTTAGCTCGTAGGAGCATCAAATGTATTTTTACAGGTTACTCATCTTCTCAAGAGGGGCATCGATGTTATCATCCTTCCACTTGTAAATTTTACGTGTCTAAAGATATTATTTTTAATGAGCTGGAAATATTTTATATCATACCAAATTCATCTGTAGAGAATTCTCCTTCACTTAGTATTGACCCATTCCCTGAACTTCCATTGCCATCTTCAACAGTTGAGGAAGGACTTTTCTCATGTTTACTCTCGGAGAAAGAATGTTGTATCTGGTAATCCTTCATTCGATGAGACACTCAAACAACTTCTGCTGCTGATACCTCCTGATTCAAGTCCTAAGACTGATCACAATGAGAAGGTTGAAAATACACCTGCCCTTCGCAAAGGTCAGAGGTCATGTGTTTGTAAGCCTCAATATCCCTGGGATAAATTTGTATCTTATTCAGCTCTCTCTCCTTCGTATTTTTCATTTGTGTCGTCCTTGGAGTCGGTCTCTATTCCTCGCTCTTGACAGGTTGTCATCCAACAACCTCAGTGGAAAGATGCCACATAGAGGAAATGCTATCTCTGAAGAAGAATCAAACATGGGAATTGGTTCAACTTCCCTTTCGCAAGAAGACAGTCGGCTGCAAATGAGTCTTTACTGTTAAGCAAAAACCAGATAGGAGCATCGACCGTTATAAGGCTCCACTTGTTGCTCGGGGTTTCACTCAAACATCGGGTCTTGATTACCAGGAAACTTTTGCACGGGTTGCAAAAATAAACACGGTACATGTTCTCATATCATGTGCTGTCAATAACGGTAAGGTTCTTCAGCAACTGGATGTTAAGAATGGGTTTCTCCATGGGGAACTTGATGAGGAGGTATATATGGATATTCCACTAGGATTTGCTGATAGTGACACTGTCGGCAAGGTATGTCGTCTTCGTCGTTCTTTATATGGGCTCAAGCAATCGCCTCTTGCATGGTTTGTCAGGTTTTCTAAGGCAATTAGGATGCATGGATACAGTCAGAGCAGCGCTAACCACACTTTATTCACATGTCATCGTGGTCCCCTTTCTACTTTTCTAATTGTTAATGCAGATGACATAGTGGTGACAGGTAGTGACAACGAAGAGATTTCTCGGTTAAAGGTAGCTTCGAGCAAGGAGTTCGAAATGAAGGATCTCGGTCCACTTCGTTACTTTCTTGGAATTGAGGTTGCCTCATGTGCTATTTCTATCACAACGTAAATATATGTTGGATCTTCTTTCTGAAACCGGCATGCTAGGGTGTAAGCCTCTTGACATGCCACTTGATCCTAATTTGAAGTTACAAGCCATGGAAGGGAAAGCGGTAGACCGAGGGAGATATCAAACGCTAGTCGGCAAGCTTATTTATCTCTCACATACTCGTCTTAACATAACTTATGCCATGAGCTTGGTGAGCCAGTTTATGCATGAGCCACACTCATCTTATATGGACATGGCGATTCATATCCTTCGGTACCTAAAGGGAACTTCTGGAAAAGGCATTCTATTTCAGCTTCAAGACCACCTAAAGGTTGAAACCTTCACTGATGCAAATTATGACATCGATTTGGTTATTAGGCGGTCCGGTTATTGTGCATATATTGGAGAGAACCGAGTTACATGATGTAGCAAGAAGCAAGAGGTTATTTCCAGAAGTAGCGTTCAAGCTGAGTTTCGTGCTCTCACACAAGGAATGTGAGAGTGGCTTTGGATTCAGAGGCTGTTAGCGGATCTGAGGATCTCAACGCACAAGCCAATAATGATTTATACTGATGGTAAATTTGCTATCAGTGTTTCACACAATCTTGTTTTTCATGACAAAACAATGCATTTTGATGTAGATCGTCACTTCATCAAGGGAAAGTTCGATGCTGGTGTGTGTTGCATCCCTTTTGTTCCCTCCTCGGAGGAGACAAATGGGCATGTTCACTAAGCATAGAAGAAGAGGTTATTTGATCATATATCCAAGTTGGGCATGTGTGATAGGCATGCACCAACTTCTTCTTTTTTTTTTTTTTTAGGGCGGGGAGGGGGGGGGGGGGGGTTGTTGGGGTTAATTTAGGAAGAGAATATTCTTATCCTATTTTAGGATAGTAGCCTATTTATCTTCCATATTTGTAAGATCTTGTAGTCAAACTCTCTATATTATATAAAGGGACAATATCACACAATGTGAATCATTGATCCTATTCTTCTTCAGCATTTCATTATTCTACCCACACAAACTAAACTGATAATATTTAACCATTTGAGAATTGAATAGTTAGAACTTAGGTCATATGTTACTCATTATTTTTGGTACTTCGGATCTTTAAGCTTGAGCAGGATAGAGCTAGGTTAAGTACCAAAATTAAGCCTTTTTACTCAACTAGCTTACGCTTAGTACTAGAAAGCTACACAGGCCTATAACTACGCGTGACAATAATAAAATTCTGATTTTAGCTTTCCTTTTATGTAAAATAAAAGGAAATGGTGGCCATGTGTCATGCATATTTTTCACCACTCCTATTCCTCCTCATTAGCCTGTGAAACTTTCTATAGATCTAGATATTATGGTCCCAAAATGCAAAATTATGGTAGCCAAAAACCCCCCTTAAACATCAACTCAATAGCATCTCACTTTGAATCACATTATACTCTCACTTCTAGCTCCAAAAACACCAGAACTAAAACACATAAAAAAGGTTGTATAAAGTGGGTCTTTCTATACATATTTCACATTAGTGTCCATAAAGGAACCAATAATACCAAATACTTTATTGAGGAACCAACCCTACTAAAAGAACAAACCAATGATAGAAGACCCATGATAATTTTAAAACTTAATAATGTCTACACACGAAGACAACTTGGAGGAATAACATAAAAAGAGGTTGTGAGGACAAGAGACGACCGGGTTGAACCACAAAGCTAAGTGATGTACTTGAGCAATGTTGGGGGTATGGTAACCAAGGACCAACAACTATATTAGAGAATGATGGGTTTCCCCTTGGGAGTAGGACACTGAGTTGGGTACTTGGTTTGTCACGTGCTCTAAACAACTGAACTCGATGTCCTTGTTCCTTACTAAGTCTTTGTACTCACTCTTTGTTTCATGGCCTGCCCTTTTAGCACATCGGATGGTGGATAGACATAAGCATGAACATTCAGAGTAGAACATATGCCAGGAGCCAACACAACTAGCAATGTGGGTGTACACTTCGAACTTTTGAAGCATGTTTTTATGTTTAGCATCAGAACTTGGCTATTTTGTTATCATTACTATGCTAGGCAAGGAACTGACTTTCCTTTCTTCCATAGTAGTTACTTTTTCCGAATCCTTGGAAGTTTTACCAGAGGCAATCTGATCAACTTAACCCAGATTTTGGTGGGTCACAACTCATTACAAATTGCATGAAATCCACTTCCTCTAATTGTGAATAATCTACAGTTGAAAATTATACAAACATTAGAGTACAACAAATTGTTAACTATGGGACATGGTGATGAGGTGCAATAGCTCAACCAACGAAATCAAGTACCTGGCTTGGTCCTTGAGGGCTCTATTCATTTGTTCTTGTGCACTGCGCCTTACTCCTTCAATTGTCATCTGATCGATATCGAAAGAAGATATAAGCTATTTCATACTTCAACGAAGAACAATGTCCACGCACAAAACATCAATTGACAAATAGCAGAGATTAAAAAAAAGAAAATAGAAAATAGAAAACAGAAATAGCTACCAACCACTTCTCTGCTCACCATTTTAAAGGCCCAAACAAGACAAATATGACAGTTCTAGTCCATAAACATAATTTCCAGTAAATTTAGGAAACCTCAAATAAGTACTTCCCAAAAAAACTCCATGAAGACTCACGTGACAGACAAGTGGAAGCATCATGGAAAAAGATAATAATGGCTAGCGAAATTATACTGCTCACAATAAAATCTTACAACATGAAATTATATCTTATTAGGCCTACACTATACTGGCTTGTGGCAGCTTACCATGAAAACCTGGTAAAAGTTTTGAGGCATTGTGGATTATACTAATAACTACTGTATATGTTATGGGTTACCTTTTAGCGTTTCAGGCTAAATACGAAATAGTATCCATTATAATAGTAAAAGTTTGAGGCTTTGTGGGAGCCTACCATGAAAACATGGTTTGCTTTTCTCTTTCACGTTGTCATTTAACCAGCTTTCAAATTTAATAGGTTCATATCTTTTGACAGTGTTCCAGGCATACCATAAAGATGTATTTGTCCAGGACCTCATATTTTCCATACGTATAGAAAAAGAAAAAAGACGCAGCCAACAGCAATAGCTTCATTTGACTCGGACCCATTCATCTCACTTAACGATTTACCCCCAAAGCCTCACATGATAACATGTGGCATCAAAGAAATCTAAAGTCAGAGCAAGCAACTTTCTCCACCCAAATGGAACAGAAGGGGAAAGCACATACGTGAGTGTTTCAGCTATGATGTCATTTAGACAAGCGAGAAAACAAGGACCTGAGTTTTTCATAATAAAGACCAAAATTAGTTCCGTTATAACTAATAATGTCACTACTTCACCTGTACAGCAGCTGCAGTCTCCAGAGCTATCTTATTGCTAACAACTGTATTGCTTTCAAAAAACTTCACTATCTGATCAACGGAGCCTTTCAAATACTACCAAAGAAAAAACAGATGTCAGAAAACAAATTCATACATAGTACGCGGATGACATGGACAGTAAGAAGAAATAGTCTCACTGTCATGTAACAAGGAGAAGCTTTAGCAACCATACTCCAGTCCACATCCACATCGAAGGGCTTGTAGGAGAATGAGCCAACCAAAGAATCATGTACGGTTGCACTCTGGGGATAGAAAGAGATAAAGCCTGTCTGTCAGTTGTAACCAATAATAAGTACAAGTGACGCACAATAAAGCAAAAGGACAGCACATACCTCAGCAAGGAGACCATCAGGTGATGACAGACAATATGAGCCCAGTTTCAGGTCAAAAACTTTTGCTTCTGAATAAAGCCTCGCAGAAAAATTCAGATTCTCACAGGAGAGTTCAGCAAGGCAATCATCACCATCAATGAGCTTAGAAGCGTTACGTCTCATGTAAACCTCAAAGGAACTCTGAATGGCATCTTTTTTTACATCTATTGACAGATTGTCATCACTATCTTTGTATCCAATAATGCTATTCAGTCGTTCCCAGTCTTCTTCGCTGAAATGGAAAGTTTCACCGTTTTCTTTAAATGACTGGTTGGACCTGCAAGAAAAAAATTTGACCGATAAACTGAGATGCAATAGTGTAGGAGCTCAATTCAGTCATGCCTCACCTGGCTAGAACAGTAACAACTCACCAACCAAATGACCACCAGGATTTTTTGGGTTTCTCTTTCCTCAAGCTGGATTCGACTGACTGCTCCACAAACTTGTGAGCAACCATCCTGAGCAGCCAGCATGAAAAATCCAAGGCTAGTGTATTTAAAAGTGTAATAGAATTTACAGCTACTAGATATATGCAGTATTGATCAGTTTAATCCCGATCCGTTCTCTTGGTACTAATTTGTATCCGTTCGCTTCAGAAACTTGAGCTGGCAGACAGGACAGTCCCTTAAGGTACATTTTCATGTTAATTTCAAGGACTTCCGAAGTTACAAACGGAAAAAAAAAACAAAAACAAAAAATAAAACAAAAAACAAAAAAAAAAACCAAAAACCAAAAAAAAAAAAACCAAAAACCAAAAACCAAAAAAAACCAAAAAACAAAAAACAAAACAAAACAAATAAATAAATAAATAATATTCTGTGAGCTTCTAAATGGAATGGGCAATGGCTGCAGTTATAGAGTTTGTATAGGAAGAATGGGTATATGATATTATTATGTTTGGAGTTCCAGAGTCATACTTCGCAACTGTTTCACCACTATTTATTTGCTTGGTACATGGATCTCAAGAGATTTCTGTATTTTGTTAAGCACACCTCAGAATCATGCCAAAATATATTTGTATTTTGCAACGAAAAGGTTCTGACCCTCTAGGCCTCTCCCAACTTTGGCAGCAACATTCACATGACTAGCATAGTCTACATCTTTCAAATGCATGCCGGTGACAAGAGAGAGAAATCAAATATACCGTAAGGAGAAGCAAATGTGGTTGTTGTGGCTACTTCTTTTAATATCCCCATAATATATAATGAAAGACACCAACTGACTACCAAGTGACCGTACATTAACATAATGCTAACAAGTACCTCCATTGAACAATAAGATCAATATCAAGCTCGCGCTCTATTTCTTCAAGCTCTTTGTTATCATCAACCACGCTGTGACTCGGATCTGACTTCAGCAGTGAAGCATAAAGAGAAATATACTTCTTTCGAAGCCTAGCATATCTCAGCACCTGCTCCCAAGACATTTTCCCACTGCAGAAAAAGATAGAATACAAGCAACAAAGGGCCCTGAATGCCATCTCACAGGGTACAACTTTCACACGAATGAACACACAACAAAGGGCCCTGAATGCAATCTCATAGGGTACAACTTTCACACACACACACGTGCGCGCTCAAGAAGATGGCATTCAAGATTAAGGGTTCAAACCATAGTAAATGACCAAAGCGATAAGTAGAAATCAATATCGTACCCAGCCTTTTTAATCTGATCTAATATAACTTTGCACGCATACTTCCACCAAGACCTTGGATCAGACTTGACCATGGCATCAGGACGGTAATGAGCGTACTTGAGGCGTTGATTAAAAGCAGCAAAATTATCAGCTAATCTCTGAGCATCTCTATATCCATCCTGCAAAGAGCTCTATTATTGCAATCCAACCAGAATATAAGGAATGGTTCAGATAAAGACCAGCATAAACACCTTTGGCAGGCATATCGTCACATCATCCAAGTTGACTGCAGCTCTCTGCAAAGGCTGGCCACTATCAACGGATTCATCCGGTCTCTGCTTGAGGTACTTTCCATTACCTGACACTGGCTCCAGAACATAAGTATGCTTAGGTTCAAGGATCCTTGCTGCTTTTCCATCCTTCGTGCCATATTTAAAAATCTGTAAATCAAAATTTTTTAAGAACTCATCGACCAGAATGATGTGAGGCTTGCTGTTTTGAAGATTTCAGAAGGGTACCTCAGACCACTCAGAAGGAAGCAATTTCTCCCATGGTTTGCTAACATACCAAGGAACAGTATCTGAATCCAAATACACAGCCAAGCGCTCCAGCTCTACCAACTGCATATTAAAAAAACAAATGCAACTTATTTGGGAACGTATATCAGTCGTCATAAGTACAAAGTAAATAACAACTAGTTTACCTGTGCAAAAATAAAGACTGTTAAACAAGGTAGAGATACATTGGTCATACCAATCATAGGAAAATGAAGTCAAGAAACACAACACCAAGTTCATGTATAAAATGAAATAGATAGAAATTGAAATTCCCAGCCCTCCAAGCCATGCATGCACCTTGGGTGGTTGGGGGTAAATAATTTTCATATGTAAAAATAAAGAGAACAAATAGCACTGTAATTCTAAAAGGATAAAAAAACAAAGGACAATTGAAGGGTTTGTAAAAAAAATAAAGCATAAAACCTAAAAAGATACAGGTACATAACAAAAACCGCTGGAAGGAACAAGGTCAGCCTGACAACACAAACAACTATAAAACAGACATGCCAAGAAACCGATCTCCAGTTCCATCTACTTTTTCCTTCTTCCAGAGTACAACAGGAGGAGGATAGCAGACCTTTTGAATGTGGTCAAGTGCTCCTCCAGTAGCAAATGTTTCATTTCCATCTTCATCCACAGTAACTGCTGTGAGTTTCTCCAAGGTTACACCAGCTGCAAAAGGATGACCGGGATTGCTGCAAAATACATGACTCATAAGCTAAGCCTTCACCAAGAATTAATGGAAAAGAGAGACTTAAATGGAAGTCGTTTACCTCTCAGTGTCCTCATATCTGATGTGGATATTTGAAATCGAAAGCCTCAAATTTCCGATTATAGTGTCAATCAAGGATCCCACCCATGATTTATTCTGGAATTTACAAACAGAAGTGTAAGCAAAAGAGTAGAAGCTACAGGTTACAACAAACGAAACATGTATTTATCAAAAGCAAAATAAATATATCCTCTTATACGAAGAGTCAAAACCAGATGCCAAGAGGGCGTGCTTATCTTATTCGAGTTGAAATGGCCATTTCGAGAAATATTCACAAGGATTTTCCATTAATCGGCCTCGCTTATCCTATAACTGCATCTCCTTACAAAGAGGAAAGAGATTTAACAATGACATATCTAAGGTAGCTTATGTTAAGAGACAAATATTGTTGTGGATCTTATGCCATCTGTTCAGACTTTTGCTAGAGATAGTTAACAACATGGTATTAGAGCAGGAAGGTCAAGATACAAATATTGTTGGGGGCCTCAAATTTTTTCCCTAATCCTACAATTGTCATTCGTTGTCGTACTGGTATGTGGTGTTTGTTCAGACTTGGCCTTTTTTGGGCCAATCGCATAGTCCACGCTTCAGGCCCAGGTAAGCTTTCGCTTGAGAAGCAGTGTCAAGATACAAAAATTGTTTGTGAGTCTTATATCATCAATTAGGACTTAAGATAAAAATGATAAAAGTTATTGGTGGTGACCACAAGGTTTATGGGTTTTCATGCATTTAGAGTTTGGGTGGCTCTGATACCATGTTGTTAACCTGCTCTACCAAAAGTCTCAACTGATGATAAAAGACCCTCAATAATATTTGTATCTTAACATCCTATAATAGGCAAGAACCCCAACTGTAGATCATTAAATATTTACATGAGGTCAAATGCATAGATAAAACAATGTCATACTCATTATGGCATAATGTCATATGGTGACATCACAACATGTAGTATTATATGTTGTGCTTTTCTTCAAGCTTCTTAAGGATCATCCTCTTCCTCTCTTTATTGGCACTTCAATCATTGTTCCACATCTCTTTCTGAGAGCTTCAATAGATCTACGTTTGACATGTCCCTACCACCATAACCATGACTTAGTAATCTCTTTCTTTGTTCTAAGTTACCCAACTTTCTGTTTTATAACCTCATTGTAGACATGACCTCTACTAACATTTTTATCTCATTTACCCTCATCTACATTTTCCATCTCATTTACTCTCACAATCTGTATGACATTCTACACACCTCGTCACTTAATTGCCCAACACGTTGACCAAAACATTATTGCTGACAAAATAGCCATCTTATAAATTTTTTCACTTCAGCTAGACAGATACTCCAAGACTAGCAAAATATTAAAAGCAATCAACAAAAATAGCCCACCCTATAAATTACAACAAAGATAACCCACCCTGTCAAGGGAAGAGAAAAAAGTGAGAGACAATAGTGTCATACCATTTCCGTTTTGAGGTGTTGTGCTTTCTCCAGCAACTTTGTTTCCATGTCCTATATCAGCATTCAATTAGTTATTTCAACCTCATGCCTCATTAAATTAAATATTAACCTCAAAAGCATAAAGTATATACCCGTATAAGATTTCTCTTGGCTTCTTGGACTGTAACTTCATTGTATCCATCAATCTGGGTTGAAGGCTCCGCCAACAAAAAGATGCGATCCAGCGTGACTAAAACTGGATCCTGGCCGAGTCTACTCCAAGGAACCTGAAATCAAGATAAAGAAGGGAAATCTAGTCAAGCACCGCGAAGAGGTTTCACCAATCTGCAGCTTGATACCACCTTATTTATAAAATGGATGTATATGCGGCATAGCAAAGCTAATCCTTAGAGCATGAACTCCCAAAAAAGAGCGTTCATCCCTAGCATTTAGCTTCATACTTAACCTAGACCAACCCCAAGACAGAAGTGGAAAAATGCAGAAGGTAACAAACATCCAGAGGAAGCAATTCATTTATGAACCTAATTTTTCTCCTTTTTCTTTTTTTTTTTCTTTTTTTTTTTTTTTTTCAGACTTGCAGTAACCCTCTTTTCCTATCTCAATGGCCCGAACAGCCTCAATACAGCCTTGAGGAAAAAACAAGCAACAAACTTTGAGAGCATACAATTCTCATGTAGCTACAAACAAAAGCCTCCCGAGTAAAGAAAAGCATGTTGAGACATAAAAAGAGCCAAGCACAAAGAAAGCCTCCTCTGATGGCTCAAACTTTTTACTCAGTGCAGAATCTCTTTCGCAAGATCCAAATGGTGAATCATAGGTCTGCAGAGAAGAGCCAGTTTTCACCTTGGTATTAACCCAAAAACACTAATTCCAACACTGAGGCACACCTATTCCAAGGACCACTTTGACTGATAGCTAAGAAGCTAATCTCCTACATTCAGCTATCAAAAAGGTTTTAAAGTCACAAACCTTGAGTTTAACGGATCCAAGAAATCCAGCCTTAACCCTGATAGGCAATTGTAAGGCGTTAAGTGCTTCTGGCTTTAGTTGCATATTTGTCAGCTCCACATCACCTGTAGGTTAGAGAATAGAATATGAGCAATGGCATACAGAGTTGAGAAGTTTCTGGTACAAGAAAAAAGCACAATTCATTGTGCACTTAACACTAAGAGACGCACATTACCCATCTTGACATGCTGAAGCAATGAGTTAATGAAGGGGGCAACAAGGAGTGTTCCGATAATGAACAAGGAAAAGATATTCCAGATCTAGTGGTAGCAGAAAGGGTCGACCCAGGACCAGTACTCGATTCAGGTTTAGGAAGGAATTCCCCTTACTGGTTAGGGGAGAGGTAAGGCTTGAAATCCTCACTCCTTAATTTATTAGGCGGAGACTCGAGCTACAAGCGCACTAAAGTTAAGGGAAAGCTCAACTCCTCACAAAGTTGACAAAAGGTATAGATTCTCTGGAGCTGATTTATTCATTCGTAGAACCATTTAGTCAATCAGTAAAATAGCTAACGAAATCAAACCAGAGTTTTCAGCAGAAAGGCAGGTAAGTCGGGAGCGAAATTACAGCCTAATAACTACAAACAGCTTTAATTAACTAGTCAGCTTGTTTTGAATGAGACACCCTTATACTGTTGTTCAAGTGACTCAAATGAACAAATCCCTAAAAATAGTAGCAAAAGGGTAATGTTTCCGAGTTAAAGGAGAATACTATCTACTCCCTCTGTCCCATTCAAATTGTAACACTTTCCTTTTTTGGACCGTCCCATTCAAATTATAATCTTTCCTTATTTAACCACTTTTTTCATACAAAATTATCAAAATACCCCTATTTTATATCACATCAACCCATCGTACTACCATTTCTCTTTCTTTTTTTCTCACTCCTCTCCCACACACTCACAACGGCAAATTGATCATTCCTTACAAATTCAACACACATAAATTTTCGTACCGGATCAAATGATTGCAATTTGAATGGGACGGAGGTAATACAACAGAATTCTTTAGCAGTATAGTGTCTGCTATAACCAACCAACAAAGAGCAAGGAAAAGAGAAGGTGTTCTTTCAAAATGCCAATTACAGCAGATTTTCTGAATCTGATTATCAGAGAAACTTCATTGGTTCTACTTGTCATTCATGTTAAACATTTGGACAGCAAAATTTTGTAGACCATTCAACCATTGGTTCTTTATTTCAAAGTATTTCAAAGAGGATATCTTTACTGAAAAACAACAAGTTTATTTTTTGCAACCAAGTTTTTCCCTTGGTATAAGCATGAAGCCAGCCTTCATGGATACTGAAGATTCGCGGATATCTTTACTTGATTTAGTATCAACTGTCAATGCAGAAGTCATCATTAAAATTTGAAGAACAGCACGCATACAATAAGATCAAGGAAAAATCAGCATTAAACAATGTACATCATGACATAAATCACTGCAGTCGCAAGAAAATAGCCCTCTGCAGGATAGCAGAGCAACTGCTTCAAGCACTCAATAGCAACAGCTTATGCAGTACAATACCTTTGAATCTCATGACCGAAGTGCTAGCAACAAGCAATCTACAACCGTATCAAAGCACAAGCATGATTGAAGAAAAATACTCCCTCCGTCCCATTTAAATTGCAACACTCCCTCAATTAGCAAGTTTTGAGGTCCAACTATCCAAATTACCCATACTTTATATCACATCATCTTTTCTATCATCATTTTTTCTCTCTCCATCCACTCACAATTTCTTCTCCACCATAATTTCTCCACTCATAATTTCTTCTTCACTTTTTCTCGATCCACCCGCTCACAATTTCTTCTCCACCATAATTTCTCCACTCATAATTTCTTCTCCACCCACTCACAATTTCCACTACCTTCTCACAAATGTGAAAATGTAAAAGACCTCAAAATCAACAAATTCATTAGTAATCGTGTCAAGTTAACACATCGTAATTTATCTGGGACGGAAGAAATAACAAATATAAATCTTCATCATATCATGGCCTGTCCTTACTCCTATGCCTAAAGCTTCATCACTGCAATTCATTTGAAATAATCAAGGGTTTCAGTTACAACTTACAGATTTGCTTATATGAACTCCTTCCATCACAAAAAAGTTGTGGCATTGGATACATCACGCACTACTCAACATGTCTTTTGAGAAGCTTCGGTATTCCACTAAATAACATCACTACAAAACATTTTTAGGATTACGGTGAAACTACATAACTTGAACTATTATTAATATATCACGACAAACTTGTGTACTACAATATTTGATCGTCCCACGATATAAATCCTAAGTTTACCTCGACCAAATCCCGCCGTACCACATCGTGACTTTGTGGGATGGAGGGAGTAATACTAGACAACTTTGCTCCCACAACTCACTAAGAACCATTGTTGAACTGTAAAGCAATTCAAGATGTGCCTAGCTAAGAAACAAGTGATCAAGGTGTAGTAGAAAAAACAGGAAAAAAAAAAAGGTCTTGATGGAGAAAACTTGTACCTTTCCAAACGCTGATCTTGAGAGCTTCCTTGCTAAGTCCCCTGACATAATTCCCCAGATACCTCTGCAACAAGTATGCAACTTGGTCTTCTAACATCTTTGATTTTGAGTGCGAGATCGTTCAATGATAGGCCCCGAGCAGTTTTTATTATTTTCAGATGATCTGAGGAAGTAACTGCAAATACCATACAGAGATAAAAGGGATTCCAGTTATGCGCACAAGAGAAACATATGCAGGTTGTTGCTAGGATTCTATCAGATAGATTACAAAGGTAGCGCAAAAGGTGCTAAGTTAATATCCACCACTATGAATACGGGCAAAAAATTCATTCCACATTTCTGCAGTCCTGAGGAATATACTATCCAGTACATATCTGCATTGCTTCACCTTCAAGAGGAAGGTTCACAGTTCTGTAGTTATGAGGAAAAAGAACATCCTTTAATTAAGCTGGTCATCCTCCAACTTTTCCTAAGTCAAATTCTTCAGTGACATAACCCAATAGGGAAAAATTAGGAGGATGACATACTCCTTCCCAGACATGGGGCATTCTAGAGCATGAACAGAACATGTGAACAGCTACGTGCATTCATGTGCAATCGGAGGGGAGGTTAAAACTTCCAACTACTGGCCATTAAACCACTTTCATACTTCCGAAGAGATGGCTTATTTCATTCATGAAAATACATTGAGAAAGAAGAGATACCATATTCCAATTATAGCAAGTTAGTATAGGCATATAATGGCATACAAGTGGCCTTATTATTAATAGTTCTTCTAGAAACTGTGATTCTATGATTATATCTCCAGTTCTCTTCCACTCCTTGAGATGTTCAAGTAAGCCAGACGATCATTGTTCTTATTTGTACCATCATTAAGGTTCGACCATGTCCGTAGGAAGTTGTACACGGTAGATAGCACCTGAAACCCAAGTGTGCCTGCCCCATAAATAACCATTGCCTTTGCCATCAAAACTCACATATATAACACTCAGTTCTCTAACGCTCTTTACACTATATGTACCAGAAACACCATATACCAAATAGATGTGGTTCATGAGGAAAAGCCCATACAACTTATGCAATAACTACAACAGTGGATATTGAACCATAAGCCTACCATATTCCTTAATGAATCCTAGGATGTGTACCGCCATCCCAAAAAGAAAATATTCTTTACATTAAAGTCATATTTTCTTGTTACTCATACCAGGTGCTTCTACAGCCCCATCCTTAGCTTGCACTCTCTTCAGCATCAAGCACTTCCCACTTCATTCATGCCCCTGAGCTCACTCCCACCCAGTCTATTTTGTTTTATACACATATTCCCACTTCATCAAGTTCTTATCTACATGTATACATAGTGTCCCCTTTAGCATTGGTCCCTTAAGTGCGGAATTCATCATTTATGCACTTACAAAAATCGTAGTGGCTCCTTAGCAAGATCACAAGTTTAGCATCTCGGAAATGCGACACGCGAATACCACACACACTCGCGGATGCATCAAGAACTACAGTCTCTCCAGTATTCAACTCAGAGTCACTCGTCCAAAACAACCTAGCATTTCCAAGCAACATCGTATCTCGAAACTAACAAGTCTAAATAACTCAACAGTCCACAGCACAACACCACACCACGTCAAATTCGAAAACACACACACTCACACCACGGCCTGATCAAAAATCAACTCATGCAGAGCCGCCCCGAATCATCGACGAATCCTCTCACAGCAAGCAATCAGGAAACGAAACCACAACTAAGTGCGCACCAATTTCAACACGTGTTTAGTAGCGGATTCGAATACAAAAACCAAAGCACGAATCATTCATGGATCCTACCTCGGGAGATGGGCGAGACATGGCCGGCGGAATTGAAATGATCTGAGTGCGGAAGAGATGAGGAAGGCGATGGAACGGTTTGAAGACGAGAAAGAGAGAGGGAGCGGTTGATCGAAGATATGGGAGAGAAAGAGTGGACCCGTCGACAGCCGGCGAGGTGACAAGGTTTTGATCGGTGGTGTTGTATGCGTGGCTTTTTCAGCAAGATTACGGAAAATTGTTTGTCAGATAATTAAAATTATCCTTTGAAATGATATATTTATATCTAAATTTATATATTTTTTATAGAATTCATTCATTTTTTAAACTATTAAATGAACTTATCTAATTAACTATTAATTATACCTAATCATCTTGATTATGTGAAAAAATTAGGTGTTAAGTAATTACCTTGAGTCCTATAAATAGAGTTCATTTGTAAGGTGTTATGCACATATTTTCAAGAGAAGAAAATCTCTCTTTCTCCCTCTAATATCTCTCTAACATATTTTATTAATTCCGATAATTATCTTTCGAAGAAGTTAATCCGACGAAAACGTTTTTGTTATAACACATTATCAGCACCAAGTCTCTAACCAGCTGAGATCAAAAGACAAACAAAGATACTTTATTATATTTGTATGATTTGATTTATTTGATTCATATTATATGATTATAATCTAAATAAAATAATTATGGTTTCATCGCCGGACGAAGTATCGCCTGAGTAAAAACCTATTTTAATAATATTTATGGTTCCGCCACCGGACGAAGTATCGTCTGTGTGGAAACCTATTAATCAGTTTTAACACGTTAATGTGATTTACTCCTTTTATGTGGATCACCCGCAAATTTGACGTGGTTTACCCTTTTGTGTGGTTCACCCGTGAACATTGATGAGGTTGTTCTATTTTGTGTGATTATCCGCAAGTGGCGAGAAACTTTATATCTCATGTTGACGTACTTGCTCCAAATGGTGAGAATTAACTTTACTGTTTTTATTAAGGTACAGTAAACGACGAAATCACCTTCAATGATGAAGAAATAGCAAACAGAATTCGGAACAATCTTAACAAATTATTGTGTTATTTATTATTATTGGTAGTAGTCCTTAATATTATAACAAGTCATTTATTTTCTCATTATAATTAAATATATGCATTGAGAATTTAATGAATAATAAAAGTTTTAATATATATGAGTGAATAAAACATTTATCAGCTGTCATAGGATCTGATTGATTTTAT
>JAOVYX010015320.1:0-28376 GCA_035668315.1 Drosera spatulata
AACACGAACCAGAACAGGAACCCTAGATCACACACCACCCCAAACATCTATGCCCAATACACCAACAACACTCAACTCATCATCACAACAACTCCAATTCTGATCCCAAGTCCCCAAATCTAACTACCCACAATCAATTTCCCCTTCTATGATCACGATACCCGGACCACACCAAATCATCGAAATTGGGTTCAAATCGGAGCCCTCAAAAAGGGAACTTTTGACATGGGTTTTGGAATTCGATGTGTGAATCGATCTGGGTTGCGAGTAGAAGTGTCGATTAGTGAGGAATTCGTGGGAGATTAGTGAATTAGGGTTTCAGTGACAAGTTGGAGTTTCCCAAAATGGGAACTTTTTGTTATGGGTTTTGGAATTCGACGTGGGAATCGAAGTGGGTTGGGAGTAAAAGTGTCGGTTTCGCGGAATTTGGGGGCAATTGTAGGAGTTTGGGGGAAAATTAGGGTTTATTATTTGAGATTGTACGGAAGAGAGAGAAGATGGGAAAGGTGGGGGAACGTTGAGATGAGTGAGTGAGGAGAAAATCGACGGTTGGAGGAAAGGAATTTTGGTATTTGTACGTTGGAAGATGTGACGAGTCGACACAATGCTGCTGCTGAATTACTGTTTGCTCAGTTTCAGCTGACTCTCACAGTACCAATTTTCAACCTAACCCATCTTATTTTATTCTGAAAAGGGTTTTTTTTAATGAAATTATTCTGAAAAGTTTGTTCTTCCATGTAATATACTGCCACCATTTCATAAATGTTATATTATTTTCGTTTTAAAATAATTATATCGATTTATTATTTTATTTTGATTTATATTATTTATAATATCTTTATTTTGAAAAAATATTATGTGGTTATGAATTAAAAAAGATAAAAAAAGAAACATTATGTGATTGAGAATTGAAATTGAGAGATGAAAAAAATAAATTTAAATTTACGTGCATAAAATAAATGTTCTAATTATCATGGGATGGAGGGAATATTATTTTGAATTTATATGCGTGTTGATATAAAATTTGATACGCCTGTAACGACGATCAAACGTACTATCTTCGTCCCATAATTTTTGCAACGCTTATGTATTTTGCATTATTTTATACGCACGAATACAACTCTCGTTTTCATATCAAATCATTTATGATAATCCCGTAACATGTATTAGGTTAAAGTATGTAACTTATACAATCATTAATGTTTCACGATAAATATATAAAATATTACGTTTGATCATCGTTACACACGTGTCAAACTTTGCATCGACACGAGTGTTATTTCAAATGGTGACGATCAATGATTATATAAATTTTGTGTAATGCCCCCGGATTTCCGTACCGGATTACACGTGGGCATAATGCCGTCACGGACCCGGTCCGTGACAAGACCAAATAAACCAAATGGGTTTAAGGGTATAGAAGTCAAGGGAAACTATAAACAGTAGCCACAGTCATAGCTTACAACTTCGAATACCTGCTTATATTACAGCATTGGAGCAGAAGCTATGCAAATCGATTATTACATTAAATAATATAGAAATCTAATCTTCCATAATATCCGAAGTACGTGAATTTATTTATATGCAAGCAACCTCACACTCAGAGTCTTCAGGTGCTGTTGGGGGCATACCTGCAATTGAAAAACATAACCGTGAGCTAATGAACCTCGGCAACCTCAGGTGTATGAATTCCAATTCCAGGAAACTTCCGCTAACGGCTATGATGACCGCTGAAAGTCCCTAAAATATTTTTATATATATAGGAAAATATGGGCGCCATATCACACAGCATCGCTTCTCATTGTTTTATATGGCTTCGTATCATTTTTAAGAGTCATTCCTTTCTTTTGTATTTATTTAGGGTTCATGACTCGACTCAAAAGTAGCGACAACTCCAACGATATGACCGACTCGGAGTACAGAGATAAAATGTCAATCGTCATCCGGACTACCCAATAGATTTTGTATATTCGCACCTGCCTACTCTGTGCGTCGTCTTGCACCTTTTGTGCACATTCAACGTGGTATCGTTTGCCAGCGTTGAGATAATTTGAGCCACCCTACAGAGAATAACCCGTGGCCCAGCCACAACGGTGTATAAGCCGTTGCATGCATGCAAAGAGGATGGGGGATGCCCATCACTCCCTAATTAGTTCTCACCCGTGACGATAACTCAGATAGATATCACTAGAGTGCAATGACTGAAACATAAGCCACCAAGCCTATTCAAGAATGCAACAAATGATCGCAATGGATCAAAGAAGGGACACCATGTTCGACCTTCTCAATAATTCCAAGGAAAACGACCAACGATCCAACGGATCCACAAGGGATGTCAATGCCGTCCTTATCAGTTCAAGGAGGCGATATTTCTGATTCGTTTGCTTTTCATTAGTTCACATGGATGGTGTTACTATGTTCCACTTCCCCCGTTCCCTTTTTATTAATCGTTTAGCGGTCGCTTTCATTTATTTCCTGTGAGGATATTTACACTATAAGGATACATTCTAGTTCATTTCGACCCCAAATATCCCACCACATGTCAAACGTGATCGTACATGCACGTTTGACGTTATATTTCCATGCATAGTTATATATCTCAAATACGCATTTAGATTTAAGGTTCGATGCACGAAATCGACAAATTCTTGGTCAGAACGTCCAGAAAACTCCCGTCTGATGCACATGGATCCTTCATTTGACATCAAAACGCATTCAATCAGAAAAGGACGGATGCAAAACACGCACGGATGTAAAGAACGTGTGTGATCAAATAAAAGAGGCGTCTCGGACGAGTGAGGTTACCTCGATCGTCGATGATCCTTAAGGCACACGATCACACGAACGAATCCGTTGATGTTCAATAGACGATCACACAATCCTTGTTCTCGCAGCGTCGTGATGATGAAAACGATGATGACGGAGATGGATTGATGATGAGACGATGAAGATGTAGATGATGCTCGCGTTGGAGGTGTTTGATGATGAAGATGCTGGCGGCGAGGATGGTGACAACGCTGGTGGCAGGCGTGAGTGATGGTGGCAGAGGGTGAAGGTGAGTGTGTGAGTAGAGAATGATGGTGGGAGTGGAAGAGTGTGGGAGAAAGTGGAGGGAGTGGGAGATTAGGTGAGGTGGGTTAATATCCCGCGTTCCGTTCCACGAGACGTCTTGTTCGGTCTTTTTTCACCATAATTTCGCAATATTAATCCATAAAAAAATCTATTTGCATCAATAGATTCATCCCGTATATGAAAATATGACCTCTCGAGCATAGTCCGTTTTTTATGGGATCACAATCGTTAGCCCCTAACGCGCAACGTTTATAACCTTATATCGTTATAACGTTATTCATTCGTAATATTTATTAGCGCGTTCAACTATCCATCCCAAAATATTCCATCATCATATTTTATTTAGTAATCAAATATTTCCTTGAATTAAATCTATAACCCCTTTTAGTGCGACTATATTTTAATTCGTAACGTTATATGTAACATCTTTTATTCGCGCTTTATTTACATACGTATCGTACGTATGTTATATATTCATTTCTAAATTCCCAAAATTTCTCGGGTATTACATCATGGGATAGAGGGAGTAACTTTTTGTAAATTTATCATGAAACATCAATGATTATATGAATCACGTATATCAAGTTAATACATATTGTGAGATGATCAGACGTGATTTGATATGAAAATGAGACTTGTATTCATGTATATAAAATAATATAAAATACGTACATATGTAAAATATATGGGACGAAGGAAATAAAAAACTTTCATTACTCCCTCCGTTCCAAATAAATTATGAAAAATTGATTTGATACCAAAATTAAGAAAACTATTTGACTTAATGTTTTTTTCTATATTGTCCTTATGAGTGAGTTTGATTTATGAGTGATTTGAGAGGAAAAAAAAAGTACTCCATGTGATTTGTGGAGCACTCTATCTTTATAATGCATGACACATTCTTGTTGGATCTGTCCATAAATATATTACAACATAAATGTTTAATCGTTTATTTCATAATAATTTGACATATTCATATTCCTTCTGTCACAATATCAGTTATTTAGTTTATTACAATGATGATCGTAGGACGATCAAACAATGTTAAATATAAAAATAAAAGTTATCATTATAATGATTTATATTGAACTATCAATATACGGAGTAACAGAGATTTATAGTGAATGCATAGTCATTATATGGACAGTTGAATGTTATATTTATGGAGTAAGAGAGATTCGAGTGGATAGTGAATGAATAGTGATTGAAAAATAATGATGATGAAAATAATATAATATAAATTAGAGATATTTGTGATTTTTCATCTTACTAAATTTACTAAATATTAAAACGTTGCCATTTATATAATAAAACGATCAAATTTAATAATATATCGTAATTTATGTAGGACGAAAGGAGTATATGTTTTCTTCATTCACATACTCGGATTAAAAATCCATGTAAGAGAAATTAAACTCTCAATCGTTTGGAACAGTTGACACGTATTGGCTAGAATAATCCACGTAATCGTATTAATCTTGTAATACTCCCAAAATTTTATATTAAATATATTATAAAATATTACGCTATTTAAAATTACGAATAATATAACGAATACGTTACGTTAAACATGACGTTATAACGGTGTAACGTATGTGTTTAAAAAACGTACGTATTAGGTACGTACGTACGACGTTATAACTATATAATGCATGTATTTGGGCTAAAATATAGTTCCTAAAATATTATAAATTTGCCACAAAACAAATGTCACTAACTTAGAAATAATTTTGTCTATTTACAGACATGATTTTCGATAAAATAATAGAACAAAATATGGATAAAAATAAACAGATAACAATCAAACGAGGGAGCGAATTTAAAATATCCAAACTCCCTCCCAGCAAATCCCCTTTCCCTGTTCACTATTCATACACGTTGAAAATCTCCCGGCACGCTCGTCGCCTCGCTCACGAATTTCATGCACGCCTCCATCACCCCAGCGTCTCCATCACCAGATCATTCACCATTCATCCCTTTTCCTTCGTCTTCATCCTCTACAAATCAAATCAGACAGCAAACATCGTCAAACCACCACAACTCAGCCGCCATCGAACAACCAAACGCCATCCTCACCACAATCATCACCTTGCACTGCGGCGAAGACAACCACACATCAAACGTTTCACCACCTCGTCATCAACTCCCAAGCGTCATCATCGTCATCTTCAAGCAGAAACAGCAGCGAAGACGGGCAACAAGTGACGAAACGAGGAGAGAAAAAACAAACACTCAATGTAACCTAATCCAATACGAGATGTTTATTTTTGTTCATGAGCTCGATTCTATTCGTACGTGTTTGATATCTTGTTTCTGCTGAGATATGATTTAGTAGTTCGTGTTTCATGTGTTGGTGGAGTTGTAGGGAGAATTCAAGCCGTTGCGGGTGAAATTCTTGCGTTTCAGCAATTCAGGACCGTCGCACCCGCGACTATCTGGGTCGCGGCCGTATCACATTCAAATTCCTGAGTTTGAACAGTCGCATCCGCAACGGAGCTTTGTCTTGAAGACAGTACTTCCCGGTACGGGACTTCTGTCCTTGATGAGCGTAACGCACATTCGTCATGAAGCATTAGTCTAAACGCTTATATGTGATACATGAACCTAGCGTATAGAAATGGATATTAAATATGCATGTATGAACAACGCTAAATGAAATCATCATTACGCATGCCTAAGAAAGTATTGAAACGAGTTTGAAATTTACACTGCGGGACATACGAATAAATGAAATGCAAACCAACGATGAACACCTAATCAAATATAAAGGCTGAACACTGTACATGATGCATGAACTGTCAAGTCATCTGTCATACTTCTTTGAAGATGTATTGGAGGCTGTACCCCATACTGTCGTGATCTCATCTACTGAAACTATTGCGAAGAAAATCGAACGTGATGTCTCTTCTTGAAAATCTTTATCGAATGTTAAGTAAAAATCATCAAGACTGAACTCTAGCCAATCTTCTTGAGTCATCGTCACGGGTGAACTGAACTAGGTAGGGAACGTTGGGTAGTCCCCATCCTCTTAGCATGCATGCATTGGCTTCAACGTCGAACGTGACGCGGCCACTGGTTACTCTCTGCAGGGAGGCCTAAATCTATCCCAACAAGGGGCAAATAGAACCCGTTGGAAGCACACTTTATCCACTAAGGTGTAAGACGACGTACAATCTTGGCACGTATGCATCGAATCGATGGATTCTTGTAACCCGGTCGACGATTGATGAGTTTTGAATTCAGAGTCTGTCTGTTCAAAACTCTCGAGCCATGGGCTCATGCTAACAAAAATAAAGCATAAGAAATGTGAAATCATATAAATACTCACACGTAGTATGGGATACCTATTTTTCTAAAAGTATAAATGTTTTAGTGATACTCATCGATTCGTCATAGTCTGAAAAGTTCCTTACAAATGTGAGGTATATACTCTAGGTTACTGAGTTTCATACTCACGGGTTATGTATTTCGTTTGCAGGTGAGATACCAGACGATCAATGAAGACGTTAGTTGTCTTATGCATTTTGGGAGATATTGTGATGGAACCTGTAGTCATTTTGGATATTTAATAAATGTCATATATTAATTATGTCGTCAAATTATGCAATTAAATAGCTTCCGCACTAGTGATGAAAAATGATTTGTAATAGCTGAGCAGGTTGGAGTGAAGCATCACAAAGTATTTTTCTTGAGTTTTGATACTTTTAGGCCCGTTTGGTTTGGTTAGTCTTGACGACATAATGTCACGTGTCCTTCCAGCAGAGCTCGTAGCGTTATAGATCTAATCCTGGAAGTTACTGGTTTGGAAAAATTTAACCTCCCCGAAGTATTTATCCGTGATAGATGACCCCATCATATTTAAGAATAAGTATTTAACCTCTATATCTTCAGAAAAATTCTTTTTTTTACACAAAACCACATTAAATGTAGTTCGTTAGGGGATTAGTTTTCGTATTCTCTGTAGGCCAAAAAAGAAATCGTATTATTATGATACGAAATGCCATTTAAAGAATTTTTTTGATATGAAGATCATCCGTATATTTTTAAAATTAAGACGGATAATTTGTCATTATGTAATACTCCTTCCGTCTCATTAGAATTATAATAGTTTGATTTTTTATACTCTTTTTATACATATTTTGATTATTTCATACGTATTTTGAGTTGCTATATTTTGTCATTGGACAGCGTAAAAACAATTTTTCTTAGTTCAGATTATACTATTAAAAAATACTACCATTAATGTTTCACGTAAATTTTATAAAAATATCATTTGATCGTCATTTGAGATGGATCAAAATTCATATCGATATATATATGCATAATCAAATTGTTATTATTTCACGGACGGGTAATTGAGAAAGATTTTTTATGCACTTTTCCCTGTTGGCTACGGTTCCAAGTTTAACCCTTGGTCCACACGCTATATAGGTTCACATGCTAAGAAAATCCTAGGAAATCTTGCCAGATTCTGTAAACATTTATGCGCAACATAATTGATGGCCATTTATGCAATGTTCTATGCCAAAATAATGGTATAGCCCAAAATGTCACATGTATTTGCCTATTTTGGGATAATGGCAATTTCATTAGCTGCGATAATTAGTAGGAGTACTACAGTAATTAATACATACAGGAGACTTATTTGGTAGTTTGTTGGCTGTTTTGTGAGCAGATCCTTGAATGAAAAACTCAAACCAGAAACAGTGGAGAATTATCTGACATCATTAGAATTTTTTCTTGTTTGATAGGAGTAATTGTTTATCAAAATGAAGAAATATCTCGTAAGGTTCAGCTTATCTGGGTGCAAAAATGATACACAGTTCTCTATCTTTAGAATACATGACCTATTGTCGTTGGATTTGTCTATAAATGTTTTACCACATAAATGTTTAATCGTTCATTTCACAATAATTTGACATATTCATATGACCGAATTCTTCAATCATATGAATATGTTATTTAATTTATTAATCCGGTTACAATCAGACAATGTCAAATACGATAAGAACAAAATTTATCACTATAATAATTTATATTATCTTAAAGAATTATAACATTTTTAAATAATCATTATCTAACACGTATTCTGATGAGGTTTTTTTATTATACTCTTTCCGTACAACGAAAAGTACAATATATATATATATATATTAAATTATTTTATATGTATAAATATAAATCTCGCTTTTATATTAGATCACGTTTGATTGTTCCGCAACATGTATTACGTTAAAATACGTAACTTACAAAATCATTGATGTTTCATGATAAATTTATAAAAAATTATTACGTTTGATCCTCCTTATACGCGTGTCAAATTTTACATCGACACACGTACAGAGTGAACAGGTTACACTTTTCATGGGATAGAAGAAGTATCTAACTATAGTATATTGTCCCGTTATCATCATTTTGTGAGAATAGATTACTTATACTCCTATTATACTCCCTCCGTCTAAAAAGGATCATAATTTTTTTATCAGACATGTATGACGATAGAAGATTTGACTGGTGTTGTGGAACGATGAAACGTTATTTTTTGAGAAAATATCGTGAAATATTAATGATAACAAACGTCACGTACTATAATTATGGGTCATTAGAAAATTTATATCGTGTTATTTAGATGTATAACAAACCCCCTCAAATTACATGTTGAATAGTGTAAGGAGAGAAAAACGTTGTAATAATTATGGAACGAAGATAATATCAAATGTGTTACGATAAATTTACATAATACTCCCTTCATTTCGAATTATATGTAACAGTTTGATCCGACATAAAATTTTATGTGACAATTGAATTTTATCAATTTATTATACAGTATTTTTTTCTATAATGGTGAAAATTGATGTAAAATATGTGAGAGAATGTGAGAGAAGTTAGTGGGATGTGATCGATAACGTGTTTAATTTAATATGCATTTAATTTTAAATATAAATATAAAATAAATATTATATATATTTTAAAATAAAATAAAAAATTATATTTAATTTTTCATAAAATCGGTTAATATTTAGCTCGATAAACTTTCAAATTGATGTTACGGGGAGAGTATTATGACTGCGAATAACTGTTGATCACAGTGTTTAGACAAGAAGTGACAATTCATCACACAGTACCCGAAGTGACCAACCAGACCGCCGCCGCCGCTGACTCCGCCGCCCACAAATCCAGCTGGCTGCCTATCGATCCGCTTGCTTTGAACATAATAAAATCCCACAAATAAAAATCAAAAATCAAAAAAAAAAAACTCCCCCTTTCGTCATCGCTGACGTCAACATGGCCGGAACCTTAGGCTGCGTCGCCGTCGCCGTGGACGGGAGTGACGAGAGCATGAACGCTCTCCGATGGGCGATCGACAACGTCCGGCTCCGATCGCCGCCGGACGGATCGTTGATTATCCTCCATGTTCAATCGCCGCCGTCCATCGCCGTCGGGATCAATCCGGGGTCGATACCATTCGGCGGGCCCAGTTGAGTCCGATTAGGGATCGAGTGATGTGTTTGATGATTGAATCTGTGTAATTGATTGAGTTTTGATGTGATTGACTGATTTGTGGTTAGGTGTGGAGGTGCCGGCGTTTACGGCGGCGATCGAGGCGCATCAGGGACGGATCACCGAGGCGGTGTTGAATCGCGCGTTGGAGATTTGTGCTGAGAAGAATGTGAGATCTTGTTTTGTTGATTGATTGGTGATGTGTGTTTTATGGTGTTATGGTTTGTGATTTGATCAAGTGATTTGTTGGATTTGGTTCTGTGGAGTTCATGTTTGGAGCTTAGTTTAGTTTGGAAATATGATGAAAGTGGACGTAAAAGCGATGTTCATGATTTTCTTATTCGAGGAAATTTTCGTGGAAGTATGAATCCAGGAAGATTGGTTTTCGTCTTTAGCCAAGTATCATTTTTCATTGGTATGGGACTCCGAGATCGCATTGGTCCCCAAGTGATGTATCTCATTGTGTGTTTTAACTTTAAGTTTCTGAGTTTTATTTCCAATGTTTTCGTTTGATGTATGGTCGTTTCAGGATGTTTTTAGAACACTGTCTAGTTCTCTGGTTCTGAACTTTAAATGGTTAGCAGATCCTCGTCTTGTGCAAGAGATTACACGTAGTATTCTGTTGCAGCATAGGGTTTTAGATGTTCTTCACTATTGAGCTCAGTATGATTTTCAGGGAAAAATTTGAAAGTTTTGAATCATATGGGCGGATTATCAGGAAACTGCTTTTCCCTACTCAATGGAGTCAATCTGATTTGCGAAGTAGAGTTTCATCTAGCAACTTGTTTCATTTGGGCTTAAATTCATGGCTTTGACTGTCTCACGAGACACCTTATTGGGAGTTAAATGTAGTGTTAGTGTGGAACACCTCAATGCCTTGATTTGTGTTCTTGAGCAGTATGAGTGAAATATCTTCTAGAATATGATTTGAGCTATACTGATTTGCATTATGCTATTTGTAAATTAGGATTATGAATTTCAATTCCTCTCTTGTGTCACATAACTGACAAGAAGCACATTTGAAATGTATCAGTTTCAATAGCCTTGATATAGTGATATCTTTGATTGGAAATATTCCTTTCAGGTAACTGCAAAAACCCATGTAGTCGTCGGAGATCCGAAGGAAAAGATTTGTGAAGTTGTTGATAACTTGCATGCTGATTTGCTTGTCATGGGGAATCGTGCTTTTGGACCGATCAAAAGGTACTGAAGGAGAGCTGGTGCTTGCTTCTAGTAGTGGAATAAACGGTAGTTCCAATTGTCCGATGCCTCCTTTATGAGGCCATTGGGTTTGAATGACCCTGAACATGCTGAAGGAAGCTGTATCTTGATATTCTTTTGTTCTCTTGTGTAGAGCAATTTAGTCACGGGTTCGAGACTTATTGAAATAGGTTCTCACTTTCCGTGGCAAGTTTGTATATACAATCCCTTGCGGGACCCCGTATTACGTGGGAACTAATGGCTTACGGTCTTGTGCAGTGAGCAAAATCACGTGCTTGATAAGCGCATTCCTGCTATTTACAACACTAAACTACTAAATATATGTATCAACAGGTTGTTTCTCGGAAGCGTAAGCAAGTATTGCAGCAATCACGCTTCTTGTCCTGTTGTCATAGTGAAGGGTGAAGCTGGACAAGCTGCTCATTGTACGTACACTCCCCTCTAGGATCTGCAATAATCTCTTCAATTGTTTTTGAGTTCAGTATATCTGGAACTTTGTAAACTCATGATCCTCACAGCATTGATCTTTCTTCATCTGATTATGTTTTTTCAACGTCTACAGCTGACACTGCAGAATGATAACTCCAGCATCGCCGGTTTTGCTGCTGATCTTCTTTCTGTTGCTTTCAACATTTCTTTTCATCTGTGCAAGGGAGGAATGCTGCATTCTTTAACTACACAAGCTTGGTTTCTGGTGTTGTTATATATGCATAATGTAAAGTCTCTTAGTCGAGCGCTTTTGTGGTTGTGGTTGTTGAGTAGTACAGTGGCTCAGACTCCTGTATCTTCACCTTGGTTTGCATTGTTGTAAATTGTCGTGATATAGTGTGTAGCCTACATAATATGAACCCGTACACTGTTTGTCAAATATCTGTTTTGCGGAATCACACGGTCAATGTGTCTTGTATGTCCTAAACTTACTTCAATGAAAGAACTATATTTGATGTTCCTTTCGATAATCTAAACCATACATCCGAGCTGTTATCTATCTTTGCTTTTGAAAGAATTATATCGATTCCGTTACTCGAAGAGGAGGTACTTTGTATGCTTCTAAATTTATGGATGTATTCATGCTTAAGCTCATTTGTCTCACAGTATCCACGTTACTAAAGGGAAAATAATGGTTTTTTTCCAGCACGGAGGATTATGATCCTGCCACACCTATTGTCGAAGGCATCATCGAAAACCGGCTTAACATTACCAGAGTTTGTGATCATAGAGCCAAGGATACTATTGATCGTTCATCTTTGTCATTTCCGACTAAGAGCCTCATCACTCTCTTAATGTCATTGACCAGAGCTGTCGGTTTAACAACTGTGGTTCAAGAATGTGAAGTTAAAACTGCTCCCAGGTTGGCACCTGTTAGAGTTGCAACTAAGATAAGGCACGGTAATACAAGAGCTAGAACTTTGCCAACTCAGTGATTCCGAAACCTTAGGACCAGAAATTGTGAAATTTGTGACAATAGTTCGAATCAATGATACCAAAAAATCCAGCTTGTCTGAACCTAATGCTTAGTTCATGATGACAGAAGGAATAGTCCTATGAGCTTTTCCTAAAGAAATATCTTAACACTGCCATTATTTAACATACCAGGACGCTTTGGCCGAGTGGTTAAGGCGTGTGCCTGCTAAGTACATGGGGTTTCCCCGCGAGAGTTCGAATCTCTCAGGCGTCGATCAATTTTTTTGAGTGAAACTCATACAGAATTTTTTTTTCAGATGAAAATTTCAAATAATCTGGCAGTAGATTGCCAAAAGTCTACTATAAATTAGACCTTCAATCATGGATACAAATATCGACCTCTAAAACATTCCTATCTTATGTCTGAAACGAGAAGAATCATCAAAATCGCCGAATTTCAGCTTACAAAGAATAATTGTGGAATGGTGTTCTATATACGCGGGTGGATGAATTTCTATAGAGGCACCAACAGCTCCAATTCAGAAGCATTGGTCTCTAACATCACCTCCAAAGGACACATATAGTTCATCATGATGACATGTCGTAGTAGACTGTAACATCAAAGAGAACTTAACGGTTCCTGTCTACATCTTCGAATATGCTCGAGGAATCACGA
This sequence comes from Drosera spatulata, assembly GCA_035668315.1. Classification (NCBI taxonomy): domain Eukaryota; kingdom Viridiplantae; phylum Streptophyta; class Magnoliopsida; order Caryophyllales; family Droseraceae; genus Drosera; species Drosera spatulata. The sequence continues at coordinate 12,875 of JAOVYX010015320.1, forward strand.
TGATTTCAACATTATCATCGTCCTTTATCCTCTTTCTTTGAGGATGACTTTCTGAAGTTGAACACTGTCCTTCTGGACGTCGACCCTTATCAGCATTCTTAGACGATTGGCTTTCTGGGTAAGAAATTTGAGTTTCTGATCGTCGACCTTTGTCAGCATTCTTAGACGACTGGCCTTCGGATTTCAATCCATCAAAGTGTTGAGTTTGTTGGCATTAGGCTTCCTCCCTCTATTAGAATTTTGATGCGACAACAGATTATGAGACTTTGGAGATAACCCTTTCTTGCTGCTGCTATCCTGATTAGATTGTGAACCGCTGCGTTCTGTGGCAAGGGTCTTGTCCTGTAGTAGTTGGCTTCCACTTGTATTCTGAGTCTCGGATCCTTGGTTCCTGTCTGCGCTTTGGACTGGTTGATGACTCTCAGATCCTCTGGCCTTCTTGGTGTTTTTAGGAGATGGAACTGGTTCTCTGTTTTTCTCCAAGTTTTGGAGCTCACTTGCAATTTGGTTCCGACGCTCCTTCAGGAAGTTGAGTCGTGTTGTCAATTTGGAGAGAGCCAAAGTTGTAGAGTTTCCCTGATTTTGCAAACATGTCAGCATTCATGCAATTTACCTATTACGAATTTAAGCGAAAACCATTCGACAATTGATAGAAGCAAAAGACTGAAAGATACAAGAAGAATGTACCTCGCCCTTTGAATTCTTCCTAGAATTAGATGATGAGGAAGGCTTTGGTGCCGGAGCATCCACAGCAGGTAAGTTGACTGGCACTGCTCCAGGTCTGGAGCTGCCGCCGATTGCAGCGTCACTTGGGTGGCTTTGGTTTTTGCTTGGCAAAGATGATATGTCATATCTCCTCTCGTTGTCAACATCACCTCCATCAGCTTTGTGACTAGGTTGTTCCTGAAAATTGCACTGTCCAATAAGTATGTAATAACCAAAGCATCATCCTGCAAAAACTTACCCATGGAGGAGATCTCATATTTTGATCTTACAAGGGTAAGTGTATGAGCAGAGGAAACCTTGTTCAGTGGACAGCATTGCATTCCTGGTAACTATTGCTCATCCTCAAAATTCCCTAAATTATGATTCAACACATAACAAAATGTGCACGGAGTATATGCATGAGCCTAGAGCTAGTGTTAAAAAGGTTGCTCCCTAACAGGAAAAATTCATCCCAAGGACCGCAATGGTAGCTATGTAAACAGCCGGTCTGCAGCAGAATGAGGCAATGATCGTGATTAAAACAAAATACCTTGCTTTTGATTGACCTTTCACTATAAAGGGTAGCAGTAACTTTTGTGTCGTTGTCCTTCTGTTTGTTGATCCTGGATGATTCACTGTCCTTTTGCTTGTTTGTCTTAGAGCTTTCATTCTCCCTTTGTTTGTTTGTCCTGTAGACAGAACAAACAGCAGTAGCACAACAAATGAGAGAAGTGTTTCAATTGAACGAAATGTCACATTTTTTGCACCATTGTAGAATGAACCTCAACCTCCAAGTCAAAGAGGCGGTTTCCATAGTTTCACTGTAAAATGCCTAGATTCTCAATGAAGCAAAAAAAAAAAAAAAAAAAAAAAAAAAAACGGGGACTCTTGCAGCGAAAAAGGTAAGTATACTAGACAAAGTGTGCTTACTGTATTGTTTCTTTACTCGAAACTTCCTGCAATTGAATATGCTTATCATGCTGATGAGAGTAGTTATGCTCATAAAGTTGATTGAACTGCATTCCCAGATCATCGAACCTCTGCTTCAAGCTATGTAGACCTTCTTCTGCCGCAGTGATTTCCTGCAGATCAGCCTTTGTCTGGAACAGAATAGCAAACCGTAAACAAAACAACGAAATAAATAGGCAACCTGACTGTCTACATTTTGCGCCATTGATGGGTTTGCACTACCAGTCACAACCACCTTTTCATCAATACTTGTGGAGACAGGTCGGTGACCTAAGCCGAGTCCGGCTTCTAGAGCTGCTCTTAGGTTCTTCTCTTTCTGCAACTGTTCCTCTAGTCTCGCCACCTGTGTGCAAATGTGGCTTAGACTACTTTAAGGCATGTAAACTACAAACATTCTGCAGAAGATCAAGTTGATAATAAAAGGATTGGTTCCAAAAAAAAATGAAAGAGGACAATTTGTTGTATTCATCGTCTCCGAAATTGACTATCGAACTTCCAAATGGAAAAATCAGATGGTGCCTTATCCTGAAACCAGGCACAATTTCTGTCAAGACTCGAACATGAGTATCTTTCATGATCGAGGCCATCTTGATGAAAACCAAAATTCGATAAGTCACTTATAAAATAAAAAGAAATCGAAACAAAAATGGTAATCAAAGGGACAGAGGCTACTTGAACGGGACAAAGTCAGAACAGGGGATGTTGGGGGGTAAAATCAAGAGCTTTCTTGATCCATATAATATTCTGAAGAGAAAAAGAATGCTTTCCTGGAAAATTGCTTACATCTTTCTCAAGAGCTAGGCGGCGTTCAAGCAAGGCCTTCTTTCGCTTCTCCATATTAGCTTGCAAAAGCGCATTTCCCTTGGCCTGTGATGAGAAAAGAAGCACAAGCAGACAATAAGAGAAAATTATAGAAAAAATAAAAAATAAAAAATTACTGATAGCTACGCTAATGAGTTCCACCTCTTCTACTATTTGGTTTTGTAATTCATTCTTGGCGGCCTCCAGCCTTAATATTTCCTCCCTGGACAAGAAAACAAAATAACTTGAACTCCTTAGTTTACTCCAAGAATTCACAGCATTCAACTACATGCAGAGAGAAAACAGGTCAATATGACTGGGTATGTGATCCAAATGTGACACTCGAGGCTTCACAAATGATCTTGGGCTCAACTTTTTTTATTTTAACTATCATGATGAGTGAAGGAATACTTACTCGTCATCAAGTGAAAGATCAATTGATTCCACGGAGAGTTTCTTTTGTCCCTGCGCTCACAAAATCAAATAAGCAAGAAAAAATCCTGGTCACCGTGGCTGAAACATGGCCAATTATGCTTATAAAGTTAATGAAATCACTAGAAACGGGAAAATGTAATAGATATATGCACGAGTAGTAGACAACAATTAAATAAAAAGGGCAACTGATACAGCAAAGTTCTACTCACAGGGGTGCGCCCCCACCTGGGGCATCTCTTTCCTTCCGCAGATCTGTAGAATGAACTTGCAGATTTTTTACAAATTTTTGGACCACGGGCACCTGACTCATCTAACATACTCAGTTCCTCTTGAATATCTCCCGTTGCCTCGAGAGACGCCTCAACTTCAGCAACTGGACTGCAATCACCTGGTGTAACTGCTCTGCTACCAGCTAGCCTGCATTTATGGCGAGGAGTTGAACTCCTGGATGAAGGGGAGGATCGGGCAGATCCATGCTGATCATCTCCTACGGGGGACTTAGAAACTATGCTAGACCTTTCACTTTGCTGCGTTGATGTAATAGAAGGTATCAAACATTTGAAAACTACAATCAATATGAACCATATGAGACAGCAAATGGATACTCGAGACTAAGAGATGAATTGTGTGCTGAGATATCTAGGTCTTCTAAATTCCAAAAGTTTGCAAGCAGTATCATACAGTATGTGAGTTTTATTACATGATCAACGAGGCATAAAGGCATTATAAGCAGATGATTAAGTAACAAGACAGATGGTTATCAGATCAGATACTTGCCTTATCATCATACGATTCACCGTCTTCATCATCGCCAATCTCAGTACAAGTTCCACTGACTGACTGCTCATAGTCATCATCTGTTTGACCTTCATGGTCTTCTGTTCCATATTCATTATCATCATCGTCATATAAATAATCATCATCAGTAGCTTCAGTACCACTTCCACTCTCTTCTGAATCTGAGAACATGTCAGGGGGTGGCGCCTCCTGCATCAAGTTTTCCAATCATAAGCGCAACCATCACTTCAAACATTCACATGCCAATGCAAAGGGAAAGATACAGGCAAGAGCAAGTAAGCTATGTTTAAAGGCAAAGGAGTTCCTTCAATCCTGAGAAGGCAGAAGCAATCATTTGGAGAAGCAACTGCTGACTCTTACCCGGAAAATATTCTCATACTCATCCAACAGTGTTATAATGATAGCTTGAGCATGGTTTGCCGCCGCTGCTGCTTGCAGAAGTTGAAAAGAGCCATCACCAGCCACATCAAAATGGTGGTTTTCAACTTCACAGTCACCAGCAAGGAGGGGCCGAAGAAGCAAGGGAGCCATGCAAGCCGCGACACCTGAAGTACTCATTCTACTATCTGCCTTATGAGAAGCTACATTCTGCATCATTCTTAGAATCCTGAAAAAAAAAAATCAAATACGGCTCGGAATATTGGACGATGCAACCTTGAGAAAATAATGCAACAATCACACTAGGTATCATCGACCACTTCCTCAGCAAAAACTTTTGTCTCAAACTACAGCAAACCGGCAATACTGGCATACAAGGTTATCTACAATGCTGAAGTAAAATTAAGAGACAGCTCTGTAATGTCATTCTCGTAAACTACTAGTATATATATCACTCCCATGGTACTTAAGACCAGAAAATACAATGCAAAGATGATTATAGAAAAAGAATGACAGGGAAACATGGGGGAAAATAAATAGCTAGTATTGGTCCCAAGATCACCTTTGCAACAAACGACGATTTGGCTCTGGAAATGTTTCCAGTATGGCAGTGCGCATGGCATTGACCCTGTTACCAGGGTCAGACCCTGCAAAGCACCAAAAAATTGTCAAGTAACCCATTTGTCGTAACAGACCAAAACATGCTGGTGTATTGAGGTCTGGGCGTTTAGAAAGACGATGCTGGGGATCTCAAAGAAAACACCAAGTGATTCACTATCGATCAATTTTACAAATTTTGAGATGCAAAAGGTGCTTCAGAAATGGATACTACAACGACAGACAACATGGCAAAAGAAGCTACAAGGAAAATGCTGGACTTGACTTACGAAAAGCTTCCAGAAGTGCATTACAGCAGGATGCAGGAACTGGAGAAGATGGTAATTCCCTAAGTACATGCTGGGACATTGCACCAGGAAGTCAAGAGATAAGAAAATATTGATTAAATTGAGCGTCGAAAAAGATAGCAGAAAACCCAATTAAATGAAATACCTTGACACAATCTGCAACAACATGTGCATCCTCTCCTGGTAAGAACTCGGTTTTACCTGAATCATAAACAATTCGTGTAAGCAAGTTACATATATCTATACAAATTACCAAATTGAATGATATTACTGCCAAACACAACCACATGTACTTCCTTTCGACTTTCAATTTGCCAATTAGTTGTGCACTTCTCAACCGATTCAAAGAGCTTAATTAGTCTACTTTGATATAAAGAAAGGCATATTCTAATCCAATTAAAATGTCGAAACACATCATGCATGGAGTTGAAAGCACGCCCTTCCTCTTGAGTAATAGGGGGATAACTGACAGACGATTCTCAAAGCGCGAGTTTGTTTCAAACATAGAGGAAGGCGAAGTCATACAAACCCTGCTCGTATTCACGAACTCTTCGCTCTACTTCATCAACATCCGCAGCTTGTCTCAGAATACCTTCTACTTTGACTCCTGTTCCATTATCGCAGCAGTTGTGAGTTTTCAGAAGATCAACAGCAAATTACCACCACAGCTCTCTCATAAAACTGATTACGAGCAAGCGTTCCAAATCGAGACAAATCAAGCAAAAAGAACTGATGAAATACATCCAATCAATACATGCGTAGTCTTATAAGGTCAGTGTCTAACCATGATCCTCAATGAATCTAAGGGCTTTCTCCAAAAACGATGGAGATCCATCAATATCTTCTAAAGCAAGCAAAATTGGCCTGCCAATGACCATAGATTTTACAGGTAACCTGTCCTTCTCTGCAGACAAAAACGAGAAGTCTCTTTATTTGTAGAAGAAGAAAAATGGACAAGCATCGATTGCTTCTTATCTCTATTTCTGAGAAAAGTGCCAACACAGTCCACACATGCATTACATAACTAACAACTCGAAAATTGACAATCTTCAGTTACGTCATCCAGCAAAGCCAACAAAAGGAGGAAAACTCTATGAAAATACAAGTAGAATCGAAATGGTGCGTGGTAACAGCATAAAACACCAGGATCTCCACATCATAAACAACAAAAGAGGGAAAGCGTACGTTGGTCAGCAGAGCCATTAACAGCATCTGCCTGTTCATTCTTGAGGATCCCATTTTGTGCGCCTGCAGCAGTAGGACTAGGTGCCTGTTCCAAAGCACTCTCGAGAGCAGTCTTCCACTCGTATAAATCCTCCAAAGTTTCAGCCTGAAACCATAAGAAACAAAAAAAATGAGATGATACTAGACTTCAAAGATGGTGAAGCTTCAGAGAAAATGAGCAAAGACTGAATGCACTAGCACATAAGATAATTCTAACTTCATGAGAAACCACTAGTGCATAAGCAGATGTCTGTCAAAGAAATTTAAGAATAGCATTCAAAAAAATATAAGAACATGGGAGCCAATCAGACCTTGAGCGTGAATGCTCGTCCATCACGACCATCCGGAAATAACACAGTGAGAAGCCTTTTATCTGGTTTAACTTCAACGCTGTCCAAAGTTCAGGTCGTTGAAGAGGTGAGTAGGGGATCAAAACACCACTATTATGTATTATGGTTTTCTCAAGAAAGAAACTAAGATATGCTAAAGCTTACCTGCCTGAGTTGTTGAGATCAATGCCACCAAGTGTCAGGTTCACCTCACTACTTTTTTGAGGAATAGCAGTCTGGAAAATGAACACAACTGTAAGACAGATTACAGATTATCAAGAAAACGAATCCTTAGAACCAGTATTGTTTTCCATGTTATCTAGTCTATTCTATTTTCACCCTTTAAGATCTAATCATAACTACTTTACCGGATCGCTTCGAAAGAAGACCAGGGAGGTGCGGGTTAAAATAAACCATCTTTTCTTCCAAGATGTCCATCCAATCCCTGCAACAAAAAAGGAATGTATAATGACCAACCCTGTAAACGCAATGTCAAGGATTATGTAGTACATCTACAAAATAGAGAAAATAGTGATAAACTGTACAAACACCTCAAAGACAGAAATGTTTTTGCCAAAGATACACTATTTAAACTCTAAATATGTACCCTTGGTGTTTACGGAAAGAAATGCTATGTCTTGAATCATGGCCAATCGCCATAATAAACAACAAAATTGGAAAAATGAAAAAAGAGATATATGGCAACTTAGAAGGAGCAAGTTCTGCCAAATTAATTGCTGAACAGTCTTTCCAAGATTAAGTAAAAAGTTTGACTTTCCGTCAGTGGCTGAAGATACACCAGATTATCCCCTGAGCAGAATGTTGAATAACAAAGAGAAGTGAGGCACACCTTTGGAGGATATAAATAAAGGACCGCTCTTGAAAACCTGCAGATGAAATGAAGTCTTCATCTATTCATTGTCTTTTTCAGTCGGCAAAATATAACCGATAAATACTGTACAAAGATATTCCACCTACATCGAGTATCGATTACTCTTTCAAATTATGCTTAGGTACTATTCAACATGCTTCATGAAATCAAAGTATATCTCATAATAGAAAAAGTTCTAGTAATCTATCTATATAAACCAAAGCACCAAACATGATTTGACAAAATATCAGTGGAAGTGGAAGAACAAAAATAGACAGGAACTTACAGTGTTTCTCGTACTAGAACGCTGATGTTCAGGTGGCCCAGCATGAGAAGGAGGGAAGCGACCATTCTCCCCTTGTGATGCCTAAAAAATCAAACACAGTTTCAATAAACATCATTTTTTTCGAATCCAAACAATGATAACACTGATCATTAAGCAGCACAATGCAGTCACAAGGCATTCCCATTATAACAAAAGTCACACACCGCATTCAGGCAGGCACCAAATACACACAAAATGGCTCTTAAATCATTACCATAAGGAGAAACTCAAATCGGTCCTGTAAACAGTGTGAAATGATTCTCAAGTTTGAGTAGCTCCTCCTAATTAAACTTAGATTAGGCTCAGGCTCTACTCTCAAGCTTGGGTAAAAAAAAAAATCTAATATTCTCATTAAGCGACCGAATACAACAAAAAAAAAAAGAGAAAAAAAGGGTTAACTGGTGATTGATAAGATCCGTGGCAGAAGTATGAGTAACACGACGAAAGGTCGGTAATGGATCCCTTCATGGGAATCCGATGCCCATAGCTAGAAAGGACTGTTTAGCGCATAATAGAGTTTTGGGATGAAAAGGGCCCTCCTGCTGCCATAGGTGACCTGAAATAAGCCAGTCTCGCAGACATCCAATTCTCAAGGAGGACATATCACATATGTAACAATGTGTGTGTTGATACTTCTCATAGTAATGTAGAACTGTTATTAAATTTAACCTAACCTAACATAAAACCATCAACCTACTTTTCCCAACAAAAGCAACAATAACATGATCATCAATTACAAATCATCAACATCATCATCATCGCCATTCATAATTCTCCATAAATTAACACAACACCAACACAGTCCAAACACGCAAATCAAACGCAATATAGATAAACTCCTTCATACCGCCGGTTCCGCGGTTTTCGTCGTCATTTCGTCTCAAATCTCCTCATCAATCCAAATCCTGCATCAACCAAACCCGATCAATCAAACCAAATCCAAACCCCAACACATCAAACTCACACCAATCATCTAACATTTGTTCGATCGATCTCACATTCGATGATAATGATGATAGATGATCCATTTTCACGCCGATTCCAATTAGGTTTGATGAGATGATAATGGCGAGGAGAAATCGAAGGCATTGAAAGAGGAATCACTGATTTGATTAATTGATTGATTTTGGGAAAGTGGGGGGAAAAAACATGAAGAAGTGTGGGGCCCGTGGGGAATCAAAAGGCCCCGAATTAAGCGGGGCCTAGGGGTGGTTTGGGGTGGACACGTGTCCGGTCCGGCGTATCTGTTGGAGGGAAACGAGGGAAGAAAGGAAGAGAGGTGATGGAGGCGCACGAAAACGGCATCGCATCATTGGTTGTGTTTGAAATGTGGGATTATGTTATCAAATGGTTCAATTCCATCAGAATTCTGTACAAGATGCATAGGATATATATACAAAAAAAAAAAAATATCCTAAATCTAACCAGCCTGTATTGATTTAGTGATGTTCGATTCAATCTTTTTTTGAAAATCTTGAACCAACTTGGCAACGGGAGCATAAGTATTATGATAGTCGACACCTTCGACTTGAGTATAGCCTTTAGAACCTCCATTTAGAACCATTAGGTCTATGATTTCTAGACAAAGCAACAATCTCGGCTTGCATGGAATCCCTTCATTCAATATCACTTCAGAAAAAGTGACAGATTCATTCTTAACAAACAAGAGAGGTTAAAAAGACCTTGGAGAAAGAACTAAAATTTTTGTATGATAGGTAGCATTGAATAGGATGAGGAGGAACCATATCACTAAAGGACTTTGCGATGAGCCATAGCAATGGTAGTCTTTTAAGGTATACGAGAGGTTTTCGATCACGTTACGATTGCACTCTTTTGTTGTTGGTTTCCTATGTAAGGAGATACGGAAGGTTTGTAACAGATGAAGATAGTGGTGATGATGGGTGCGATGGAGTATAAGGATTAGCATGTTCATGAATTGATATGAGTGAAGAATGTGGTGTAGTATGAGCATTTTCCTTGGCAATGGGCATTTTCCTTGACAGAATCGATAATGCTGGTCCAGGAGCACTGGTGGTGTTGTTAATAGCAAAGGAAAAAATGTGCTAATAAAATATAATGTCTCGTGTTACATAAAATTTTTGAGAAGTTAAATAAAAAATTCGATAATCTTTTTGTCCATGAGGATACCTAATAATAATACCAGGAGCAGCCCGTTTATCAAATTTAGGTAGGGGGTTCGTGTTTCGTCCAAAACAAAGACACCCAAAAATACATAGACGAGACAAATCTGATAACTAAAGTGAAGAATCTCGAAAGGTGATTGCCTATTTAAAATAGGAGTAGGAAGACGATTAATGAGAAATATGGCAGTCAAAACACATTCATCCCAAAATTATAGAGGAAGTGATGACTGAAAACAGAGTGCACGTGCAACATTTAGAAGATGTCGATGTTTACATTCGATAACCTCATTTTGTTGTGTAGTAGAAATGCAACTCGAATGATGAATGATTCCCAAGGATGAAAGTAAGTCAGAATTTTATTGATTAAAACATTCTGTTCCGTAATCACTCCGAATAGTTTTAACTCTAACTTGAAATTGAGTGTATATCATAGCTAAAAATTACGAAAGTAGAGCATTCATTTCAGATTTATGAACCATTAAAAACACCCATGTACCGCGTGAAAAATCATGTATAATAGTTAAGAAATATCATGCTTCAGACAAAGAAGCAGTATGGAAAGGCCCCAAAACATCAAGATGCAGTAACTCAAAACATGCCTTAGTAGAAATAGAACTAGAAGAAAAAGAAAGACATGTTTGTTTTGACATATGACAAACTGTGCAAATGCACTTACTTGACACTCTAATATCTGGAATAGAGTTACGAACGGAAGTGATAATGGAGGAGCCCGGATGACCCAATCGTCAATGCCAAAGATCAAAATGCTCATCATGACTAACTGCCGATGCAAAAGAGGATTGATGATCGAGGATGCAAAGGCCACCAAGCTTATAGCCCTTTGCAATAGTCCCCTTTGAAAGTTGGTCCTGAAATAAGCAAGCATTTCCAGTGAAAGAAACTATGGTGTTGGAATTAAGGGTGAGCTTGCTTATGGATAACAAGTTATAACGGAATGATGGCACCAGTAGCACATTATGTAAACGTAAGTCAGGAAGTGGTTGTATCGTGCCAACATGAGTGACTATAGCTTGAGATCCATTAGGCAAGGTGATGGGCCGATTGGCAGTACATGGATTGAGAGTGATGAATTATTTGGAATCAAAGGCTATATGTTCACGGGCATCCGAATCTATAATCCGTGAAGGAAAAGTGATAGTGTTGCAATGAGTACCTGCCATGTCAACTTAGGGATGATTTCCATGAAGGAGAAGAGCCATGAGCTGTTGAATTTGCTCGACCGAAAGAGTAGGTGCCTCACTTGAAGGAAGTGACAGTAGCTGCAATAGTGGCTCCAGAAGTCTCTCGAGAAGAGACATTTGTGGAGCGAGTATTTTCACGACGTCCGGTCCACCAATCTAGATAGCCATTCTTTTTAAAACAATGACCATCAGAGTGATCATCCTTCTTATAGTAAGTGCAATGATATGGCGGCTTGGGACGAGAAGATCTAGCATACTTGTTACTCATTGAAATGTTAGCTTTTCCAACGACCATAACAGCTTGATCCGAAAGAGAAGGTTGACTTATATGTAAAGATCGTTGTCTTTCCTCTTGTTTCAATAAGGAATATGCCTTATTGACAGAAGGTAATGGGTCCATGAGCAGTAATTGACTACGAAGGGCTGCATAGGAATCATTGAGCCCTTGAAGAAAATCCATTAAATGATCACTCTCCAACCATACTTTCATAGGTTTAGTCCCATGACATGTGCAAGATGGGGAAACCCGATAAGAAAGCAGCTCATCGTGATATCCCTTAATCAAGGAGTAATAAGTTGAGATGAAACTTGTGCCTTGTGTAACTGTCGAAAGAATACGACGGATTTCAACGAATACGGCAGTGCATTTTTGGGTGAAAATCTATCATAAAGATCTTTTCAAATTGATGCAGCTGAATCATACCATAAGAGACTATGAGAAATAGATGGAATGGTCGAGTGTATCAACCATGAACGGACCATGCTGTTGTAGCGGATCAAATATGGAAGGACAACTGAAGTTGAGGCTGGCCTTGTAAGAGATCCATCAATGAAAGACACCTTATTCTTCGCTTCCAGAGCAAGCAATATAACACGATGCCAGATGGGATAATTATCCCCATCAAGGAGCGGCTGAACAAGAGCGGATCTAGGTTGATCCGAAGATTACAAATAATAGTGAGAGATAACAGGAACTACAGCCTGATCAATGGTAACAGTCGTCATTGCTGTTACAGATTCAGTAAGTGATGAACTGTAGAATTTGTGGATGTGTCGTTAGTCACAGAAATGATAATGATCAAAGCAAGAGTTTGTAAGTGTTTGACTATAATATTATAATATCTCGAAAATCTCATGATAAATTATTATCTTAAATAATAAAAAATAATATATTACAGACCGTTGTAATTTATACAACGGGGTTATAAAATTTATTTGTAAAAAATTATGACAAAATATGATAAGGATCTAAAAAAATTACATAAAATTTAGTTTCACGATAATTAACGTGAATAGTAAATAATCGTACGTTATAATTTATTTTGCGGGGTTAAAGGTTTGTTTGATGATATAATAAGAAAAAAATACAAAATATGAATGAAATTCAACCTTAATATGCAAATACGAAAAAATACGATCTTAATACGAAAATATCGTATTTATATAAAAATGACGTAAACCTAATTTTGGCACTTATTTTTCTTTATGTCAGTTTTTACTCCACCTAAATTAAATTATTTATCCACTAATTATCCATTAAAACTATTTTAATTGATTTAGTTTTCTATAAATACAATCCTTATTTCTTTGAAAAACTTCTTACAAACATAAAAATACTTCTTGTCATGTAAGAGAAGAGATAACCAAGAGAAAAAAAGAAAGAGAGTTTGAGAAGAAGAGGAGAAGTTACGGTTACAAGACGACGAGGATCCTTCACCATTAATAAGAATAGGTGATCATCTTGTTTATAAATTTTATGAAAATCATAGGCTCTGTGATAAATTTTGATTTTAATATATGTTAAATTCTCATATGTTTTGTTTCTGATAAAGTTAATACATCATGATTTAAAGTTGTGAATTTCAAGATATAAATTAAAATATGCGAATATATTAATCAGTAAACAATTAGTTACAGAATTGATTTTGTGACTTGATTTGAAATTCCACAGAAAGAGTTAGAAAACGAGACTTATATCAATGGAAAGTTTTTTAAGTCTAATTTGTAGAACAGTTTATAAATAATTATTTTGAGTTGTATGTAAAGAGTTATGAGCAAATTAGTGAAGTAAGGTCAAACTATCTAAACTAGCAAAAAATATAAACTTGAACGAATAAACTGCTATTATTGGTAAGGTTTCATTATCGAAACTCTGATTCTGTAGAAACGTTATAGAGTCTAGTTTATGTCAAATTTTACAAAATGATTTTTTTAACTGTATAAGAGAAGTTATAGATTTAAACATTCAAATGGTCATGTTGGACAAAATCCGAAAATGAACCGTTTGATCCCGAAACAACTCCAAATATTCACAAACACTTCTAATGATGATAAATACGTAAAATCATCATCATGGACTATCAAAATAAGTATCAAGACTTTTATCAAAACTTGGCATCATCACATAACATTACTATGACGGTTTTTCATGAAGTACGAATAAATATACTTAATTTCATAACGTGAAGAATCATTCACAAAGGGTGTGTCTTAATACGCGTATCCTATTATATTATAGAACTTGAAGACACTGCTCGTCGTTACTTAAGGACGAGGCTGAGCGTGTGCATGTGAAGAACTGTGACAAAATATAACGTTTAGATTTATTGTGTGTAACGATGCATGTTATTATACCGTAAGTATAATAATATGCATTGAAATCTTTGGACGTAGTAAGTAAATGTGGCTGACGTAAAATATTATCTGTAACTGTTGTGTGTTATGTGTTAAATACTGAGTGCTGTGGAGTATTTTTGCATGGTGTATGTTATGTCTTGTTTGTTGGTATAATAAGGATGAATGTGTGAAAAGAATATAAATTCATAAATTGATGAGATAACAACATGGTGTAAAACACAAAGAGCATTGTGTCTATCACACATGCTATACAATGACATGGTGGTGACATTCTTTCATCGACTTTTTGGTATGAGGGTATCTCACTGCAGGAGACCCTGAGTTTCGATTTGGCTGATCCCCTATCGCGGATGTTCCTTTTGCTAAAACTGAATAAAGCTTATCTATAAAATTGAATAAGTTTCGCCAAGGGCACAATTATAACATTGAGGATATTTATTGTCTATCGCCTGTGTGATTGACAGTCTTGAGTCAATTGTTGAGTGCAGCAGTGCGTGAGACTTGGACTGAGGACCCGTCGTGTCACACTGTCATTGTCTCAGTTTGTTTGATATGGAGGTCTTGACTGTCATTACTATTAAGGATATGACGGTAGTAAATAAGGTCGATAATGTCTGGAGTGTCGATGGACGCATGGTTTCGAGCGTTGCTACGTGATATTAAGTGTGTTTATGTGATTATGGTGAATCATTGTTATACTTGTTATGATAATTGTGAATGTCAGATTGCTATGATAATTACAAAGTGTTAGAAAAAAACCCAAGTGGTCATTTCTTTTTCTTTTATTATCTTCTTCTCTCGTGTAACCCCCAGTAAGTGGACCGATACGTTATTGAGTTCTTATAACTTACGGTTATTATTTTTCTCTGTCTTTCTTCTTCTCTTTTATACAGGAGTAAGACTTGAAGGAGAAGTGTAATCTAAGATTTGATGTTAGATGTAGATTTTGTGTGAAAGATATTCTGATCTTAGAAAGAGATGTAAATTCCCCAGCAAAGTTGATATTTTAAGATATGATTGAGTGCATCAAAAGTTTATAAACTAAAAATGTATAAGTGAACTTAACTTAATTCTTATGAATAAATCAGGAAGTATAGTTTTTGCCTAACTGAGACGTTGGGTTCAACGATAGTGACGTCATATGTATCATTAATAAGTAATGAAAAGTCGGGACGTTACAGATATCATGTTAATTGAAGACAAAAGGATCAAATGCTTCAATTCTATCAGAATTCTGTACAAGATGTATAGGGTATATATGCAGAAAAATATCTTAAATCTAATGCAGGGAAATAAAGTAAGAAAAGACAAGCAAAGATTACATGTGAAAATAAAGATTATGATAGCATGTTTATAAGATCTCAATCATAATAGGATATCTTCAAGGTTGAGATCACGAGAGATTATGTGCAAGTGAATAGATTATGACAAATCATTTGATCACCGACTAGGGTTCTTGATTGGGTCGAGTATCGAAGCATGCTCATACACAACAACTTTGATTAAGGACCAACAAATATTATTTTATGAAAAAGTTAGGAGTAAATAAGTAAATTGTTAATCATCTCCCTTATTCTCATCCCCATATTAAAAAGCTCAATATATCCTTAACCCCACTACCCACCCATATTGCTCATCAAATTAATCCACTTCCCACACCTCACACATGCAAGGTGTAGTTCCGGAATAATGAAAAAAAGAAAGAGGGTTGTATTATTAATCGATCATATGATTTTATCTAATGATGAGAAATACCGTAGAATGTGGTGTGTGTGTAGG